>CM075481.1:1480000-1540000 GCA_037950665.1 Hypophthalmichthys nobilis | reverse complement strand
AACTAACTCAACCAGGCCCCGCCCCTTTATTCTGTGCATGAATTATTTAAATGGGGAATATTGTGACGTGTTCATTCCCAGAAGAAAACTCAAGACTAAAATGGAGGCGTTTCAGAGGAGTTCAGAAGTATTGACACTGATCTAGAGAATAACTTTGAAACTTTGCAGAGTTTTTTCCATGCTCACACAGCAACATTACACACTTAAGAAAGATGAAAATGAAAGCAAGCATAATAGGACCCCTTTAAACAATAAGAGGAACATTTTATTGCTCAGAAGTTGCTCTTTCATAGCTCAGGAGATTTGTCAGTTTTTTTCATAATACTACTTTGAAGAAATTAAAGTACACACAAATGAGACAGTTTTTGGCATACAGTAAAAGACAAGTATAGAGCTATAAAAGAATATGGATATTTGTGAAGATTTGTTCTTTTTCAGAAGCTGGTGAGAATATTGAGGTCTGTTTGATCATTTTAGCCGTGTTTAAAACGCTGTTCTGAACATCTAGAAAAGAGACATAGCTCTTTTTCTGTGAAAGCAGGTGATTTGCTCTCTATTTAATCTCTAACAGTTGAGAGATTAAAGAACAGGAAGTGGTATTTAATCTTCATCACATTGTCTAGAAATGCTGCATTTTCTTTTATTGTTCTGATTAGTAATATTAACACAAGTGAACATTTTCAAAGGCTTCAGATCACATTTATAATTTAAGTTATATTATGAAACACATGGCTAGTTTGCAGGTACACAGTATGTACTATTTCAGAAAGGCTGTTCCTAGCAACAGATTATTACTGGCGCTTTGCTTTCTTTGTTTTAACTGCGTGACAAAACCACATTTACAAAAGACAGGTATAGTACAAAAAAAAAAAAGCAAACACATTTTGTCGACATCTTTCATGCAATTCGCATGTTGAAATGTGTGATTTTGCATGTGTGCCCGTGTGTGTTTATGTAATGACATGATGTTATTGCAAATCCACAGATTTTTTGACACGTCCTCATAAACAGACACCCACACTTCACTCATTTTTTTATTAAGTTATGCTGTGAAAATCCGTAATTGCTCATATGACAGGGCAATCTACAGCATATGAACTCAGTTGTGGGATTTTGACAGGTATAATATTGACTGGATAGAAGACGGCTCAATATAGAGCAGAAGAAATGAAGGCCTTTCTAAATAAAAGTCCACTCTTGGTTTCTGTAGGGGTTATGACTGCAATATATCATTTGAACCCATGACAAAAATTATCCATAATATTGGCCTTAACTTCACATTATCTGATATGAGTCATGCCTATTTGTAAACAATGCTGGTCTTGTGTTTCGCTGGGCAACAAGTCAGTCTTCAGATTTGATAAGATTATAAGCAGCTACATGATAAACTCGGTCCCAGAGTTCAACAAGTCAAAAGACTGTGGCCGGTTTCTGATTTTAGGCCTGTTTTCAGATTCTCTCAAATGTAAAGTGTGTTTTGTTTTTGTGTTTTTAACTCTGAATTTTTTTTTTTTTTTTTTTTTTTAGCCATAGCGGTTTACATGCATCTTAATGCGATTGATTAATGAAAAATCTTCACATACTGTAAATGGCAGATCAGCCATTTCATCATTCTGATGCGATTTAGCTGGAATTCTGATTGGAAGAGGCGGTGAAGATCTTGAATAATGTTAACTAAAACTATTAAAAACATTTGTTAACTGGAATAACATAAAAATATTAGTTGGTAAAACTTAAACTAAACAAAAATTAGAAATGTTGCCGGGAACATTTGGAAATTAATAACTAAAATGGAAAACGTAAAAATAAATTAAACCTAAATACTCTAGCAATATTTAAAAAAAACGACAAAAGAACATAATGAAATTAGAACAAAAATGAATATGAAAACTAAAAATATGAAAATAAAACCTAATGGGGAGCCACAGTCAGGTTCCGGAAGCAAAAACTCCATTCATTTTCTCCATATGGAAATTGATTTTTAAGGATAACTTGTAAACATTTAAAGTCAGCCCTATTGTGAGCTACAAAGTTGTTAATAAATAGTATTTGCTGCTGTTGAAGCCGTCAGCCTGCATTACCCATGATGCTGTACAGAAAATTCCACCAATCAGAGAGTTGAAACAAGAAAAATGTGCCAAAAGATCTCTTTAGCCCCGCCCACTCCCATGACACAATCGAGTTGGTCTCCCTATGCTCTCTAAATTAAATTTCAATATATATATATATATATATATATATATATATATATATATATATATATATATAACATTTTTTGCAATAAACTTAAAATATATTGTTTATGACATCCCATTCTTAATCCGTAGGGTTTAATATGGAGTTGGCCCACCCTTTGCAGCTATAACAGCCTCAACTTATCTGGGAAGGCTTTCCACAAGGTTTAAGAGTGTGTTTATGGGAATTTTTGACCATTCTTCTAAAAGCGCATTTGTGAGGTCAGGCAGTGATGTTGGCGAGAAGGCCTGGCTCACAGTCTCCGCTCTAATTCATCCCAAAGGTGTTCTATCGGGTTGAGGTCAGGACTCTGTGCAGGCCAGTCAAGTTCCTCCACACCAAACTCGCTCATCCATGTCTTTATGGACCTTGCTTTGTGCACTGGTGCGCAGTCATGTTGGAACAGGAAGGGGCCATCCCCAAACTGTTCCCACAAAGTTGGGAGCATGAAGTTGTCCAAAATGTCTTGGTATGCTGAAACATTAAGAGTTCCTTTCACTGGAACTAAGGGTCCAAGCCCAACCCCTGAAAAACAACCCCATACCATAATCCCCCTCCACCAAACTTTACACTTGGCACAATGCAGTCAGGCAAGTACCGTTCTCCTGGCAACCGCCAAACCCAGACTCGTCCATCAATTGCCAGACAGAGAAGCGTGATTGGTCACTCCAGAGAACACGTCTCCACTGCTCTAGAGTCCAGTGGCGGCGTGCTTTACACCACTGCATCCGATGCTTTGCATTGCACTTGGTGATGTAAGGCTGGGATGCAGCTGCTCGGCCATGGAAACCCATTCCAAGAAGCTTTCTACACACTGTTCTTGAGCTAATCTGAAGGCCACATGAAGTTTGGAGGTCTGTAGCTATTGACTCTGCAGAAAGTTGGTGACTTCTGCACAGCATGCGCTGACCCCGCTCTGTGATTTTACGTGGTTTACGAGTTGCTGTTGTTCCCAATTGCTTCCACTTTGTTATGATACCACTAACAGTTGACTGTAGAATATTTTGTAGTGAGAAAATTTCAGGAATGGATTTATTGCACAGGTGGCAACCTATCATGGTACCATGCTTGAATTCACTGAGCTCCTGAGAGCGACCCATTCTTTCACAAATGTTTGTAGAAGCAGTCTGCATGCCTAGGTGTTTGATTTTATACACCTGTGGCCATGGAAGTGATTGGAACATTCAGTGATTTGGAGGGGTGTACCAATACTTTTGGCAATATAGTGTATAATCAATCAGGATTTTGATATTTCTCCATTTATAATTTGATTATGCTGTTTGCAGTGCTTCATGGGATTGTAGTTCTTTCCCTCACTAAAGCCATCAAGGTATCTTGTATCTTTGTATTTTTGTCTGATACTTTTTTGAAGTCTAATCAAAGTTTGTAATTTTGTGATTCTCCTCGTAGCTCATTTGTGTTAGGTTCATGGCTTATAACTCTTTAACAAAGTATTTTTTTGAAATCCCTATGTAAGAAATGAATGGAAAAAATACTTCCAGAATCAACGCCGCTGAAAAAGCGGGCGGGCACTACTGCACTCTCTTCAAAATATTATAAAAACTGTAATAAAACTAAAATAACACTGGAATAATGTGTTAAATAGAAGAATAATCACAATGTGACTACTTTCACAATCAGATCGAGTCATGCATATGATTTTTAATTTATTTCAGACAGATGGGGAACATTTTGTGGCTGGAGTTGCAGTGTGTCAGAAATAGAAAGTCCTTTAGCTGAAGGTGCGTACTTGTTCAGACAGCTTTATTGATATCCTGGGAGTCATAGAATTTCAGGATGCTACTTCTGTTTTTTGTCTTGCAGGTAAAGTTAAACATGAGAAGATGAGAAGAAAGCTTCTTGTTATATATAAAGGACCTTGAGTTTCCTAACTTTTGTCAGCTGACTTGATGGCTTTCTCTGACAGGACTCCCATGCTTCGTGTTGTTATGGTAACATTATGGATGTTTTGCATGCAAAGAAATTGTGATCGGATTGCAGAGCATAAGGTATATATATGTGAATGATATTTTTGCTATTTGCAGTTAGAATGACAAAAATCTGTAAACATAAGTCAAAATCCTTTTTTGCTTGTGTAATTAATATTTTGTGGTATCATAATCTACAAAATAACAGGATCATTTCATACTCATGTAAGATTTATTTAAAATTAAAACATTAAAATAAATGTTATAATGATTGACATTTATAATGCAGTTTTCAGTTCAAAACTTTTAACTAGTTTCTTCTGTCCTATGCACAGACACACACACACACCATATGCCGTTTATGAATGCTGTAATAATTGTATATGAAATTAGAGTGAATTACATAAAGCTTTCTCAATGAGCTTAGAAACAATGGGCTTCATATGAAATAATGCACTACATATGAGAAACTGTAATGAAATATAACTCATTACATGCAAAATTTACAATAACAACAAAAAAAACATTCCTTCCACAGAATTGTGTTTGGAGGAAAGTTCATGGATCATGGATACAGACTAAAAACGTCACATCACAAGACCTGCTCGGCATGTGTAATATTCAGAGAAGTAAATCACGTACATTGCTACACAAGTGTAAATATGTATTTCAGTTCTGGTTATGTTTGTACAACTCATGACATTAACAGTTTAGTATATGCGATGCGTTTCCATGTGTGAAATGTGCACAGCGTCTCGCTGTTTTGCGCAGAAGCTCCTAATCTTCTCTATTTTTATGTCTTCGTTGTGACCTTTGTGTCATTCCCATGCTGACTGTTAATTGTGGATTAATCTTTGAGATTTAACTTTCACTTTCTTTGCTGTCTGTTTAGATGAGCGGGGAAAATAACTGTGTGGTACGTTAATGATCTATAAATCCGATCTATAAATTCTTTATGTACATTAACAGCAGTAGAGGCCTGCTTCATCCAGCTTAGCCTATCAAATATTGACTTAAAAGAATTGTTTACCCAAATATGAAACTTCTGTCATCAAACCTGTTTTTTTTCTATGTTTCATACAATATGTTTTAAGTGTTCATAGTGGACCAAAATACACTGGGAAAAAAACAACAACTTTACAATAATACTTAAGAATCTAATTTTAATCTAATCTAATGGAGCACCACAGTTGGGTTCTGGAAGTAAAAACTCCATTCATTTTCTCTGTAGGGAAATTGATTTTTAAGGATTTATAAGTTATAAACCTTTAAAGTCATCCCTACTGTGAGCTATGAGGTTGTTATTTTTTAAATGACTATGTTTAACAGCAGAATTTGTGGTGAAAAATATTACCCATGATGCTGTACAGAAAATTCCACCAATCAGTCGAAACAAGCAAAACACGCCAAAAGATCTCTTTAGCTCTGCCCACTCCCATGACGCAATCCCATGACGTCTCCCTACGCTCTCTAAATACTTAAAAATTTTAATATATATGCATATTTTGCAATAAACTTAATGTATTGTTTTTATATATAATCGTATATAATTCTAATTATTTTATTTATAATATATGTGCTACGGTGTGATTTAATAACTCATTTAACAATTAATTGGAAAAATGTATTCTTAATTAAAAGTTTCTTCCCTAGTTTTTCACGAGAAATACAAACACGCAGTATCTGAACAAATATTCATATTATCACAGAAGTACTGGGATAAAAGTTTATAGTTCGGATATAAACACTGATGTCTACTGAAGCGATTAAAAAATAGAGCAAATCGCCTTTTGAAAGAAACTTGGTGCTTCAAATAACGATTGAGTCGATTACATTGTTACGCCAGTAGGTGGTGACAAGTGACTGGTAAAAATGTATTTGTCATTGAATCATTCATTCAATAGATCCGTTCAAACACGCTGATTCATCCAGTAATGAAACAAGTGAAGCATTTGAGTGAGTCATTGAATCATTCATTTAATAGATCCGTTCAAAAATGCTGATTCATCCAGTAATGAAACAAGTGAAGCATTTGAGTGAGTCATTGAATCATTCATTCAATAGATTTGTTCAAAAACGCTGATTCATCCAGTAATGAAACAAGTGAAGCATTTGAGTAAGTCATTGAATCATTTATTCAATAGATCCGTTCAAAAACGCTGATTCATCCAGTAATGAAACAAGTGAAGCATTTGAGTAAGTCATTGAATCATTCATTCAGTAGATCCTTTCAAAAACACTGATTCATCCAATAATGAAACAAGTGAAGCATTTGAACAAGTCATTGAATCATTCATTCAGTAGATCCGTTCAAAAACGCTGATTCATCCAGTAATGAAACAAGTGAAGCATTTGAATCATTAATTTAAAGTTTTTTTTTTTTTTTTTAAATCAGATTAATTCAAACATTTTAAATAAACTGCAGAAATTAACATTTTGTCAGAAAATCTAGTAGTAAATTACATGTTTTGTTTAGGTGTCGCATATGATTCTCAGTTTATTCAGAATCATTCAGCTCGATAAATAACCTGATGATTGTTGACTCGGATGCTCCTTTTTATAAGTGAAATGACTAACACAACAAAAATTAGTGCCATAGACCACCTGTGAACAGCAGTAAATTAGACAACACAAGTTTTATTGAGCTAGAAATAAACCTCATACATCAATCCAGTCCTATCAGCGTATTCAAAGTGGTTGCTTTCCGTCACTGTCCGATAAGCATCATCTGCTAAGGGTTGTTCAACTTGTCAAGTGCTTTATTATTTATTATTGACAACACGCTAACACGTGGAGACAATAGAAATGACGCACCTCGTGGCATGTGTGTGTGATCATGCATACGGCGCTCACATCGAACTGAACGTCTCGTTGCGTCTTGCTGAGTTGTATGCCCCTGCTCCCAGCACAATGAAATTACATGTTTGTGATCTTCATCTCACAGACGTATTCAAGGCCCATTTATTTGGAATTGCTTTTAGTGTAATCCAATAAAGACATTTTTTCATTTATTTCCATGGTGAAATTTCTGCTGAGGCGATGTGGGCCAGCATTTCCTTCATTAGCAGTAATAATAACAGTAATAGCAATAACCACATTAAAGGCAATTATTACACTGATCCTCATCATCATCAACATCAATAATGTCAAAGTGTACAGCACACTGGGCATTAGTCATTTATAGAGAGGATTAAATCAGTGGAATATTATGGAAGAGGGTTAATCGACAGAACAGAAGAAACGAGAGGCCTTTGTTTTGTGGTTCACTAGCTCTTTATGTATGAATGCAGTAGGGGTGGGCGGCATGACAAATCATATATCGCAGGATGACGAATTTTATACCATGGTAACGGTATATATCACATTATTGTTGCTGGATATTGGGCTCAAAATGTTTTGTGTATTGGGAAAAACAACATAATATAATGCCTATTTTGGGTAATCTTTTTTTTTTTTTTTGGTGCAACTTGATGGTTTGACATTGGTGCAAAAACAGCTACACACACACACACACACACACACACATATATATGGTAATATTGTGAAATATTCAAATTTAAAATAATAGTTTTCTATTTTATTATGCTTTAAAATGTAATTTATTCCTGTGATCAAAGCTGAATTTTCAGCATCATTACTCCAGTCTTCAGTGTCACATGATCCTTCAGAAATCATTCTAATATGATGATTTATTATCAATGTTGGAAACAGTTGTGCTGCTTAATATTTCTTTGGAACCTGTGATACTTTTTTCAGGATTCATTGATGAATGAGGTGACGGGACATTTTTTTTGTCCAAAGGCCTTAATAATAATAATAAAAAACAAAGATATGGCATCCAAAGTATGTAAGGTAGCACAACTAGATCTCTTTTATTGAATCCAAAAGGTTTTAATTATATTTTGCTACATAAAAAGGTATTTTAAAGATTTTGAAGTGTCAAAAGGTCATTCGGTTTAACCGTCCAAAGGCCAATACAGCCATTTCATTTGTGATTAAAATATCTTAAAATGTAATAAATGTATATATTTTTTTATTCTGGCATGATTCTATATCATCATATATCAACAGTGCAAAATGGTATTAAAATTATGTGTAGAAGTCGTTGCTTTGTTATGAGAAAGATGTCATTCGGACTAACCAATATTAAGGGACCATTTTGGATCAAGTCATGCGGTCAGTATCATGTGACAGGATGTGACATCATTCAGACACCTGCAAAAGACCACATGGTCATGAAGCAAAGTAACTAACTCTCTCTTAACTATTTGAAAAATTCATGTTTTCACTTGTTCATACACATGTCCCGAAACATCAGGTCATTCGGTACAACCGCTATAAACGTGGAAAATGTTGTAATATTTAAAAAACTTGTACTAAATATAAAATGTTTGATTTTCCTTTTGCTAGCTAGCCTGTTAGCATTGTTTGAAAATATCGTCATTCGGTATAACCAAAAGTGTCATTTGGTAAAACCAAAATTTTAGTTAAAGCGGATGACTTTTTTTGGTGACAAGTTTTGTCCATCTTGTAAAAAACGACAAAAGCAGTGTTAATTGATTATAAAAACCAAATAATATCATTGTTAACACTTAATAAAACTTCAAAATGATCAATTTTTTAATCCATTGGGTCAATGACCCAATAATATTTCTAAGTTTTTTTTGATCAAATAAATGCAGCCTTGATGAGCAGAAGAGACTCTTTCGAAAACATTAAAAATAGCAATGTGTCCAAACTTTTGACCGGTACTATATATAGCGGTTTAGAATTTAGAATGTTCCAAAGACATTGTTACATTAATGTTACAAAAAAGTTCTATTTCAACAGAACAACTGTTTTCAACATTGATAATAATCAGAAATATTTCTTGAGCAGCAAATCAGCATATTAGAATGATTTCTGAAGGATTTTAAAATATATTCAAACAATTATTTTAAATTGTAAAATTTCACAATATTACTGTTTTACTATATTGTTGATCAAATAAATTCTGTGGTGAGCATAAGAGACTTATTTAAAAAACATGATAAAATCTTACTGACCCCAAACTTTTGATTAGATGAGCCATTTTTGAAGTCATTGTACACACTATATACCGCATAGACCTAGACTGCACCTCTCTGTTTATTTATGTGCTCGTAAAGTGGAAAACACAGGCAATTTCTTCTTCTTTTCTCCCAGCAATCCCAAAACACTCCATTTATTTTGGATTGTCTTCAGGCGTTGTGTTGGATATCAGGAGTGAGATAACAACAACAGCGAAGGTAACCGGGTCAGAGAAGTCGAACAGAGAGGCCGAAACAAGACCAAAGGGACAGAACATCTCCGCCAACTGGCTACCTACACAGAGTCTCCGAGGCTTGCAGGAACACGGATCTGCAGCGATCGTCAGAGCAGCAAACTGGGAAAAAAATAAATATTTGAATATTCTCAGGCGCTTCTAAACCAGCTTAAATTGGATCATTTTATTGTGCCGCTCCACCCTGCCAAAATGCCAAGAGAGTGTGGGTCTTGGCGAAGGCCGGCACTCCTGAATCTTCCCCGCGGCCTGCGCGCCCCCCACCCCTCTGCACTATCTGCTGACACAGAGTCTTGCCCCAGGCCGCCCGCTCTCCGCATGGCCAGCCCCCTGCTGGGAAAAGATGCACTGAGTTGGAGAGAGCTGGAGGCGTCCCAGCACACAACTGGCCAGCAGGCCACTCTAAGTGTCACACCTCACATATGTGTGCGCCACTCTTTATTTGTTCATGCAAGTATTTCAAGCATAATTGTTTGAATTCAGTTCAATTGAAATTAAAGGGATAGTTCAGCCCAAAATGAAATTCTGTCATCATTCACTCACCCTCAAGTTGTTCTAAACTTGTGCGAGTTTCTATGTTCTGTTGAACACAAAAGAGGATATTCTAAAGAATGTTTGTATCCAGACAGCTTCTGGTTCCCATTGACTTCCATAGTATTTTTCAACTGTCCGACATTCTTTTTTGTGTGTGTTCAGCAGAAGAAATTCATACAGGTTTGGAACAACTTGAGGGTGAGAAAATAATGACAGAATTTTCATTTTTGGGTGAACTATCCCTTTATTAGAAATGGAAATCCAAAATGCATATGGTCAGAATGTGTAGGCAAAAAACTAGAGTTTAAGTTTGTATGGATGCTTTATTTTTTAAAGCAAATATTTATCTTATTATTTAACATGAATGACTTCCAACAAGTTTTTAAGCATTTCATTGAGAGAAACACTAATTAGCAAGTTGTATTATTTAGTTTGCTATATATACCAAAAAAGTTTGTGATATTTGTTGTTACTTAGCACCCAAATAGTTTGAAAACCCTATGTGTTAATCAGAATAATTACTTTTTTAACCCGAGGCATTTTTTTAGCTTCTTGATTTTTAGTTTTAAAGGTGATTTGCAAATATTGATCATCACAGTCCCACATAAAGCATCATCACTGATGTTCATCAGGCCGTAAAACTTCTGAAACTCACATTATTCCATTAACACATCCGATTACTCCAGAAAAAACAACTAGAATATAATGACACATTATTACTTTTCGTTTTGGTAATTTGGTATTACATCTTTACAGAATTGTAACTTCATATTGTTATTAAAACGGAGACTAGATTTGCCTGATTATATCCAGTTATTGTCATTTCATTTTTCTTGGCTTTGCTTTTAATCACCCCGTCAATTTAAAACACTCATTTATCTTTCATCATGTAACCTGAAGTATTTCTCTATTTTTCTCAGCAGTCCCCCCTGCACTTTTTCTCCTTTCATCAAACTTCTCTCATCAGTTCACTGTAATTGGCTCATTAGATTTCTGTTAATTAGCCTATAAAGCCTAATGTTTTTAAAGCACCTTGTTTCTTTTCATAGCCTTTTGTTCTAGAACTATTAGATCATTGTGCAGGAAAGAGGTTTTTAGCATTAGTTTACATTTTTTGAGTTCTGTAGCACATGCACTTTCCCATAATACATCATTGAACAACAGTGACCTTGTCTACGTTTCATGCTTTCTTGCCTACAAACTGGGGGAATATTGCATTTAAGCGTTTCTTTCTGTTCGGCTTTGTTGTACGAAACGCATCACATTCCACTGCCTCCCAATTTAGAGTCTCTTTGTACATGTCAGGCGCGGCGTTCTTCCCTCATATTTAACTGTGAGAAAGTTCTAAGAGTCAGTTTGTTTGTAAAACAAGGCAATTTAAATGAGCAGCTGGCACCAGAGATCAGCGTCTAACAACACTTTTTCTGCTTCCTCCCTGATGCAGTGCAGATCGATGTCTAGACATACATCTGTTGGTGTGCCCCGCTACTCTTCATGGAACGGTGCATTGAGAGGCATGCATTGAGAATGTGTGCGTCTGCTCTGTTTGCACAGACTCATTTAAAAAGAGCCAAATCCTTCAGAGGGCCGATGAATGACAAACCAACAATCTGTTTGAAAACATTTCAGTCAGTTCATTGTTCCCTCGTATTGGTCAGTGGTTACCTTCTCTAGAAGAGTTGGCTCATTTGTTATCATCATGATCATTTGACTAATATTTGTGACTTTGTCATACTGCTGATTTAATGACTGCCATTGGTTGGAAAAAATCCCTAGAGGTGCTTCAAATTCAGGCTGTTTGGGAGCCACGGGTCTACGCATTTCAGAGGGATCAACCTATAAATGGCTTACTTATAAGTTGTAGAAGCATTAAGTACATGCACATTTTACCGGGGGAAAATAAAAACCCAAACAAAACAGATACATTAAAGGATTAGTTCACTACAGAATTAAAATTTCCTGATAATTTACTCACCCCCATGTCATCCAAGATGTTTGTCTTTCTTTCTTCAGTGGTAAAGAAATTAAGGTTTTTGAGGAAAACATTCCAGGATTTTTCTCCATATAGTGGACTTCAGTGGGGTTCAACAGGTTGAAGGTCCAAATGTCAGTTTCAGTGCAGCTTCAAAGAGCTCTACATGATCCCAGACGAGGAATAAGGGTCTTATCTAGAGAAACCACTGGTCATTTAAAAAAAAAAAAAAAAAAATTATATACTTTTTTTTTTTAACCACAAATGCTCGTCTTGTGCTGTGCCACGCATTTCGTAATCAAGTTGGAAAGGTCACACGTGACGTAGGAAGTGCCGCGAAAAACTCCATCTCATTTTCTCCTCCAACTTTAAAATCGTCCGACATCGATGTTTTGCCCTTTTTTGTAAAGGGCGTTTGACTTGGTCTTTGTAAACACTGGATCGGTACTTCCGCCTACGTCATACGTGACCTTTCCAATGTTATTACGTAAAGCGTGGAGCATTGCAGAGCAGTGCAAGACCAGCATTTGTGGTTAAAAAGTATATAAATTTTTTTTTTTTTTTTTTTTTTTTTTTAGAAAATGACTTTCTCTAGATAAGACCCTTATTCCTCTTTGAAGCTGCACTGAAACTGACATTTGGACCTTCAACCCGTTGGTAACTGTTGAAGTCCACTATATGGAGAAAATTCTGGAATGTTTTCCTCTTTTCGACTGAAGAAAGAAAGACATCTTGGAAGACGTGGGGGTGAGTAAATTATCAGGAAATTTTAATTCTGAAGCGAACTAATCCTTTAAAGTGTCTTTCAGATGCTGCATTGCTTCAGATGCAGAGGCGTGCATCGTTTCTTTAGCTTCCCTGGCACTCCATCTGCAATACTTAAAGTATTTCCATTTGACATCATTTTGTTGAAAATAATGCATAACACACTGTGCCGAGTGGCCAATTTGTAAGCCGCTAACTTTCCTCTGACTTTGCGCTTCTGTTCGGGCCATGGAAGCCGCTTGATGTGAATGTGAACATTCCGTCAGAATCCCGTCACTTTGTGAGTGCAGGAACGCAGCTATTGTTTGAGATTGATCAGTCCTTGGCCCAGTTCTGAAGGCTTTGTAGGGGCCTTTCGCAATTCAGCATCCTTCGATGGAACTGTGTGCGACATAGCCGTAGATTTTTCCCCAATTCAACTTGTGACCACATTTCCTTACTTTAGATTGACCCTGCTGATCCTCCTTTGTGCTGGAGTGAAGATTAGGGAGCGAGCAAGACAGGCTGAGGGGGTGCCAGCGGCTCGGCAAGCCTTATTCCTGCCTGAAACCTCCCTTCTGCAACATTCCCAGTTCCGGCCCATGCCAGTCTATATGACTTATGGAGTTTGGGCCTTATACTGCCAATCCCACTTAGAGTGCATTTTTCTGATAAACAAAAGCACATTCAAGCTTTAGCTTCTCATTTCACACTGTGTGCTTTGGCTCGGGGCAATGCTTTCCTGGAGCCCTTGGCCTACAGTCCAAAGAATGGCTCCAGTTGGCTTTCCTTAAAAAAAAGAAAAAAAAAGAAAAAGCAGCCACATGTGGAGGATTAGACTCCATCTTTCATCCTCCACGCTCTCTACTCGCCCTCTCCTACCCAAGCCCACCGGCTCCCCCTCAGCGCTAACGCCTAAACTCGCGGACACACAAACACCCACACGTGTATCCGCACCTCCAGCTTCTGATCAAACTTACCTCAGCAGCCTCGGTCCAGTTCATCTGCGCCCGTGCCGTGGTAAGAACTTCTTTGGCAGCGGCAGAGGCAGAAGTGAGTCTATTTAGGGCACTTGCGAAAGAGAATTTGCATTAGCGTTAGCGTGTGTGCTGGTCTGTACTGGCCAAATTCACAGCTTGTAAGTTTCTAAGAAAGTTTCTCCTTTGTTTCCGCTCACCGCCCACTGGCCTTTGTGGATGCAGCGGAAGCTGTGTGTTTGTGTGTAAATAGTTTGGAAACATGTTATGAACACTATAATACGCATATGGTGCTTCTAACAAGATGCACTAAACATATTCCATATTTTAAATGCACGTAACCTGTTACATGAGAAACATGCACCAGATGGAATGATTGAGCAGTGCATGACAAACATGACTCTTAATACACCCACTATTAAAAATGCTGTGCCTCTGATCAGACAATAGGCAACCCTATGCTAGCCCTTTGTCTTCAACTCGACAGGAATATCAGAGCAGTTATTAGAGGAGGATGTGAAATGATAGCTGTGTTGCAGGTTGACCCCCAGGGCATGGGCTGTCTCTGGGAACAGATGTGCCACCCACTCGCAACAGTTGTACTCTTCCCACAATGCCCTGGTGGGAGTAGCTTGGGCAAGAAGAGGACAAGATAATGCGCATGTAAACTGCTTCTGCTTTGCGATTAGGACTTGGGCGCATCTTGGGCAAGGTGTCGAAGGTCGGAGACTTCCCAGCAGGTCAAAACTTAAAGGATTAGTTCACTTTAAAATGAAAATTACCCCAAGCTCTACTCACCCTCAAGCCATCCTAGGTGTATATGACTTTCTTCTTTCTGATGAACACAATCGGAGTTATATTAATAAATATCCTGACGCATCCAAAATTTATAATGGCAGTGAACGGGACCAATGAGTATGAAGCTCAAGAAAGTGCATCCATCCATTATAAACGTACTCCACACGGCTCCGGGGGTTAATAAAGGCCTTCTGAAACGAAGTGATGCATTTCTCTAAGAAAAATTTCCATATTTAATAAGTTATGAAGTAAAATATCTAGCTTCCACCAGACCGCCTTCCGTATTCAACTTACTGAGAAAGTGTAATGCCTCTCGCAATTCAAAACGCTTAAGCTACGCCCTGCACCTTCTGTATTCAACTTACTTTTGAACTGCAAGAGTTGTTACACTTTCTTGTCAGTTGAATACGGAAGGCGGTCTGGCAGAAGCTAGATATTTTCATAACTTGTTAAATATGGATATTTTTCTTACACAAACGCATCGCTTTGCTTCAGAAGGCCTTTATTAACCCCCCGGAGCCGTGTGGATGGATGCACTTAATTAATCTTCATATTCATTGGTCCAATTCACTGCCATTATAAAGCTTGGATGCATCAGGATATTTATTAATATAACTCTGATTGCGTTCATCAGAAAGAAGAAAGTCATAAAGACCTAGGATGGCTTGAGGGTGAGTAAAGCTTGGGGTAATATTCATTTTAAAGTGAACTAATCCTTTAAAGGTAATCGCAGAACCTAAATAGTGAGATCTATGGAAGTAAAAGCTTCTGGAGAGCGTACAGAAATGACCATTTGTAGCGCAAATGTAATTGGATGCGACTTACCAAAGGCCAATCTCGAGACTAAGGCGAAATGATATCCGATTCATTCCCGCATCATTAAATTGGATGCACTGGGTGACAGCTTGACTCTTGGGGAACATGGCCAGACTGATGAAATGAGATCATAAGCGAGATAAGCGTTGTGAGTGCAGGGACTAAGTGGAATGAACGCTGTTGACACATGAACCGAGCAGTTGCACATGACTTTGTGCGGAAATTCGTGTGTCAATACAGTCGCTCATTTTCTCTGATCCCCTCGCACGGTCCCGCACCCCACCGGATTCCCTCTGTACGCCGGCGAATGAGAGTGGATTATTGGAGTCTTTGGGTTTGCAATCACCTACTTCTTCGTGCCTTTTATTTCCAGGTATATTTTTCTTGATCAGAGGCACTTATTTATTGTATTGGAGAGCAATAATTGTGTTTTATTGCCCGGGAGCTTTATTGGGTGTTTTTTTTGCCAAAACCCCAGCAGGTTATCTGTAGATAATCGCAAACTTACTGTCACGATATAAAGAAATTACTTATTAAAAGTCGCCCCCACATTTTTTCCCACATTCATTAGATAAACTTTGTGTAGTGTTTTGCCACTTAGCAGAATGCTAACAAATCTCAGCTTGAATTTTCAGTGTTTAAGGTGGGTGCGTCGCTTCATGTCCATTCCAAGGAAGGCGAGCAGAAGTGAATACACATTGATCAGCTTCGCCTTCCTCCCCCTGCTTATTTATTTAATCTTTTTAGAGCTAGATTTGTAGATTCATTCAAACTCTTGAGATCCCGTGTGTGTTATTCCCAGAGGGCAGAAATTAATTCCTCCTCCTTGTCGTCCTCCTCCTCCTCTCTTTCAGCACTAAGGTGCAGTGGGCTCTCTTTCTCTCCCCTCCGAGAGAATGCCGAAGAGGAGGAACCAGTCCTGAGGGAATCTTGTCTATATAGTATTTCATCCACACTTTAATCCGCTGCTATGTTGAATGGTTCATAGGGAATAAAAGACAAAGCTTTTGTTTATGATTCTAATATTAGCCTCTTGGCATTTCTTACATAAATGAGAGCCTGCCCTACGGCAGCACTATTGATTTCCCACATCCACAAAAGTCAGCCTCCGTCCTTACAAAATAAGGCTCAGGAGATTATGGGAAAATAAAAAGCGAGCTGAATTTCTGTTATTTTGTCAGAAACAGATTGACCACTAATATGAATAATTCAGGCTGCATCACCACTTTGTGGACTTAGGTTTGCTAAGAACCATCAGGGAAATTTGTCCCAGATTCGTTAATAATAACAGCGGTGATAATGATCATAATAATTAGAAAGTTGAATGTCTTATGGGTTTTGTCATCTATTTTGAACGCACTTTGGCTTTATTAACGCTTCTGTCGGGTATATGTTTTTGTTTTTCTTCACAATGAACTAAATTTATTCAAATCCTCACTGTACAGACATATCAGCGCGTAATCCCGATCATATGTGTGGTTCGTTTCCATTTTAGGCATGCAAATGAACGTGTTATTAGACTAATAAACAGCAGAACTTCATTAAAAAGAATCATTAAAAAATATTAATCGTAGATTACACCTCCTAATGCAAAAGGCATTTGCATTTTCGAAAACGAAGGACAAAAGCTCCCCCTGTTCTTTTATTTTGAGGAAGCGCTTGGCAACCCTGAAATCAGCGACAGGTCTTATAATGAAAGAACGACAGGAAGAGATAGAACTGTAATCCCAATCAATGCACTTCATAAAGCACCTTCTTCCTAAAATGTGTGACTAATGTGCACAAATCTCTGGGTTTAAAAGCTGTCAGCGGAGATGGCTAGAGTTGTTGCTTTGCCATTCATCTCCCAACGTAATAAACCGACTCGTTTGTTTGTTCTGTTTGCTTTCTTCCTTTCGTTTTGTCTTTCGTCTGAGCAAATGTACCTTGAGGTCTTGTGTAGGGTTTCCCTTTTCAAGCTGAGCCTCGACAAGCCTGCGTGCTTCGTGCTTCCGTAATGACATTAAACAGGAACATTTAAAGGGCTTTCGGCGAGAGCCGCATTGTCTGCTCTGAAGGCTTCCAGAAAGGGCTTTTATTATGTTGTGGATTTAATGCCAGTGTGTGTTACCTGATAACATTAAAGCAGAGAAGAACGAAGCAGGAATATTCCCACGCTGGCAGAGCTTCAAGAATATTGACCACCAACAGGATTTCAGCTGATGCTGGGCATGTATATTCATGGGCGCAGAAGCGCCTGATTACCGCCAATACAGAATTATATCTGGGGAGGTTTAATTCATTAGCTCTCATTTCTTTTTATCTAGCTTTTGAGTGTGAGGTTAGCGTGCCGGTGCAGAGCTGGATAAATGTTGTTTGTTGCCATCTTCCAGATGGATGGATGCAGCAGACGCTCGTGCCCTCCTCGTTTTTGCCGAGCTCTCCTGGCGATCTTCGAGTTCTGTTAAAAGGAGCGAAACAATGACACATTAGTGAAGTATTGTGTTCCCCGGGGCGCATTAAATGTGTCTTGCTTTGTTTTAAAACTCATTTGAGCACCTCAATCAGGGAACGTCGAATGTGGACTTGTTCAGGTGTGCTTTTGCTTTTTTTTTTTTTTTTTTCCTATCACTTTTTAGGAAATGAAGTAAATTAAACCGATAAAATGAAGTTTACTTCCAGTTGAATTGATAATTCCCTTAAACCCAGGAAAACTAGTCATTTTCACCGGCGTGTTGGAGGTAGAAATAATGACAGTGTTTCAGACTTGTTTGATCATCCCTAGCAAATCTGAATGGTAAATTTATTCCGCAGGTGTTGCACATGGAATAATGTTTTAGCATAATGAGGATAAGATGTTGATGGGGTACAGTACTCAGACGCTCAGTATTTTAGACACAAAAAGCCCCCCGTCATTGATCCATGCTGAATGCCAACGATATATTCACTCCAAGGTTGTTGTTAACCATCAAAAGTTGCTTCTGTGTTCTTTTGCAGGAGTGAAGATTCATTTGCAGGTTGTATAATTGCGTGTGCCCTTCTCATTATGGCTAAGGCCTGAAACACTCTGCATTCACGTAACTGTGTAAAGGCTTCTAGTTACTCAAGCTCAATTTCTTGCAGATCAGATGCAAGTACGTGTTGCATTCGCAGTTTTTCTGCGAGGAGTGGGTATTAGTGTAAATTTAAACGGACAGTTTTCTCTTTCAGGTCAGCTAATACTACAAGAAAATCTTGCTGAGCATGTCTACTTGTTTATAGTTGCCTAAATAATAACCAAGAGGTCAAGGTTTGACTGGTTAGTATGAGCAGGTGTCCTGCCTGTAGTACTACACAATTATGTGGGTAACTTTTTGCCTTTGATGCTCGTTGCATGCAAACAGTAAATGACAGATATTTAATTTTACTGTATGTTTTACCGGTGACCTTTCTAAGGTTACAGTTAACATCAGAGCCCAAACTATTAAATTCAGTTGCCATTTATTTTTAGATATAATAATCAACACTCAAAAAAAAACAAAAAAAAAAAAACATGTTAGTTGCACATAAGGCAGGTTTTGCATTAACTTCTTAATCTAATTATAATTATCTTTTTTGTCCAAAGGCCTTAATAATAATAAAAAACAAAGATATGACATCCAAAGTATGTAAGGTAGCACAACTAGATATCTTTTATTGAATCCAAAAGGTTTTAATTATATTTTGCTTCATAAAAAGGTATTTTAAAGATTTTGAAGTGTCAAAAGGTCATTCTGTTTAACCGTCCAAAGGCCAATACAGCCATTTCATTTGTGATTAAAATATCTTAAAATGTAATAAATGTATATATTTTTTAATTCTGGCTTGATTTTATAACATCATATATCATGTTGCTTTGTCCATTTGAAAGAATGTCCGGAAAAATGAATTTCATTGATGTCATTCGGAGTAACCAATATAAAGGGACCATTTTGGATCAAGCTATGCGATCAGTATCATCTGACAGGATGTGACATCATTCAGACACCTGCAAAGGACCACATGGTCGTGAAGCAAAGTAACTAACTCTCTCTTAACTATTTGAAAAATACATTTTCACTTGTTCATACGCATGTCCCGAAACATCAGGTCATTCGGTACAACCGCTATAAAACATGGAAAAATATTTTAAAAACTTGTACTAAATATAAAATGTTTGATTTTCCTTTTGCTAGCTAGCTAGATATCAGCCTGTTAGCACTGTTTGAAAATATCGTCATTCGGTATAACCAAAAGTGTCATTTGGTAAAACCGAAATTTTAGTTAAACCGGATGACTTTTTTGGTGACAAATTTTGTCCATCTTGTTAAAAATGATGAAAGCAGTGTTAATTGATTATAAAAACCACATAATCTCATTGTTAACACTTCTTCAAAATTATATCTCCATTATGTTTTTTTTACACTTTTAAATAACCTTATTTGTCAATGACCCTTAAACATATTAAATAATTAAGACATTACTAAGAAGTAAAGTAAATTTATTGAATATATAAGCTAATATAGTGCAAATATTCCCCTCTAGAGTTCATTTCTCTAGTGAACTAACATGCTGCGGACACTAAATGACTTGCCTGAGGTAAATGCAATGTTACGTGAGAAGCTGTTTTATTGGTGTCTTTCTGCGGTTGAAACACCAGTTGAGAGATTACATATAAACATATCGATTGATCGATTGTCTCTTCTTCTTCTGTTGTGGCGATTAGCAAACAGTGTTGCATTACCGTGTGCGCCCCCTATTGGATTGGAGTGTGGATCACCTGTGACTGACTGTATGCACCGAACCGTGACGTCCGTACTGTGACGGTTTGGGAAAAATACATTTACACACAAACACACACACACACCGTGCTCACTGAGTTGCAATCCAATCAGGGACACTCAATTGCAATTCTAGTCTAAACCCATTGCTCAAACAGATGAACTCATGGTTGATCCCACGTGCGTTTATCTCGCCCATATTACTCTATTATCCTGGTAATATGAAGCAGAGCTAGTAAAGACTCAAGCGTAGAGAGCAGCGTCTAGGAATCTCTCCACTTGGGTGTAAATTACAGAGCCGCCTGGGGTGTTCTCTACCCTCTCTCGCTGGCACCTTGCCCCGTTTCATCCTCGCACACATGTACAAGACAATGACTATTACCCGACACACCTGGGTTCTGGGCCTCACAATCTTCTTAATATCTTTTAAATCTTCACATAAGGTATGCCTTCCATAGGGCTTACAATACCATTTGCTCTAATAAACTCTTTTGGCAGAGGTGCATGCAAGCTGCTTTCCACGGCCCCCAGAGAGAAGAACGTAACGTGGAGGGCGAGGCATCCCAAAATATGAGGATAAATCGCAGGTAATCCTGCAGGACCGGAGCCCTGGTAATCAACACTCTTCCAACTGGAAACATTTTACAATTCTTCATCTTAATTTAACTCTTTTCCTTTACCTGGTAATTCTTAGCAGCGGGTGCATTCATTTGCACTGGCGTTTGAAAGAAGAGGCTGCCGAACGTGAAATGGAGAGCTTTTAAAAGGGGGGGAAGGGGGCGATAAGCAAATCAAATTAATGACAATGAGTGTTTGTGGAGAGAAGGCAGGCAGAGAGCTTGTTTGAGCCCATCGTGCGTGCCATGTTAAACACTTCACTCGCCGTGGAGGGGCTAATCCAGTCTCCGACAGCTAGCTGATTATACGAATAAACTACACACGCTCGCTGCGGAGAGAAAGGAGCATCCCTCGTTAACGTTCAAGCTCACTCCAACAAGGAAGTAATTAAGACGCCACCCCTTCCCCCTCAAACCAAAAAAAAAAGGAGGAATGATTTTAAGTGTTGTCTAATAGACCGGCTTGAAGGTGTTTATTTTATATTGTCTCAGTGCAGAAGTCATTATGCAGTTGAAGGGGGCTTACGGGGAGCTAAACGCAGCGAGGCGAGTTTGCGGTTATTCTTTGAGTAAAGTCAGATGGCTCCGGGCTCGCCTGCGACGCTCGCTCGGCGATGCGCTCCAGAGTTGCAGAAGCATATGAACTGTCGCTTGTTGTTTTAAATAATAGATTGCCTTCCCTAATTTCCTGCCTGATATTTTTGGCAGAGTCAAGAGTCTTTTGGATGGGCAGCATCTGTCAGACCTCGGCGCAGGCCAAGAAAACATTCCCCACCCGAGCTGTAAGAGGAAAAAAGCACATGTAAAGCTGGAACATTGCGACAGTCGGCCAACGGCTCTGCAGGTGATGCTTGCTTACATGTGCTTAAACTGCAGAACTTTTAATAGATTTTAAGAAGTTTCAAGTACTTTTGTCATTGGTCTTAGTTTTGTGCGTGCAATTGAGGGTTAAGTAGTTTAACAGTGATTACAGTGGAGTGATATTTGATTATTATCTCCTGAAACTGCAACTCCTCCGGCTTTCTGTTCTCTTAACAATAGTTTAATTGTTAGTTTGGACACCCACTCAATAGACAGGCGAAATGAAGAGCAGTAATGGAAAAGAATTATGGGGGGAAATGGCATAAAATGAATACATTTTCAAAAGCACCTGCATCTCAATTTTTTTTAAATGAAATATATTTTGATTAGCAACGAGAGCGTCTTTACCCTCACCCATTCAATCAATAACAAATGTTTGAATTTTTAAAGCAACTTCACTGAGCTCTATTTATAATGAGTTTTATTATTTTCTGACAATCACTTCGTGCTTCTGCTGCAGTGTGAAATCAAGCCGGTTTCTCCATGTGTACCAGTGTTTCCTCCAGGATACAGGAGGAATATAGGATATTCTGTGTGGTCCGATCCAACAGATGAGCTACTGTAGCTCAAATTTGCTCAAGAAGTTAATGCTGGTTCTGATAGAAAGTTGTCAGAATACACAGTGCATTGCAGTTTGTTGCATATGGGGCTGCATAGGCGTATGCCTATATATTCAATAAATATATATATACATTTATTGAAGAAGCACAACCGTTTTCAACATTTATAGCAGTCAGAAATGTTTCTTGAGCAGCAAATCATCATATTAGAATGATTTCTGAAGGATCATGTGACACTGAAGACTGGATTAATGATGCTGAAAATTCAGCTTTGATCACAGGAATAAATTACAGTTTACAATATATTCACATAGAAAACGGCTATTATAAATTGTAAAAATATATCACAATTTTCCTGTATTTTTGATCAAATAAATGCAGCCTTGGTGAGCATAAAATACTTTTCAAAAACATAAACAAATCTTACCGACCCCTAACTTTTCAATGATAGCGTATGTGAGTGATTCATTCAAACGATTCATTCCTGTGTCATCAAATCACCACAAAGTCACGCCCCCCAGTGGTGAACCATTGAAATTTCGAAACACTTATGACGTAACGAAGCCTCGTTTACTGAAATCACATGACTTTGGCAGTTTGATACGCCCTCAGAACCACTGATTCAAAACAAAAGATTCGTAAAGCTTCATGAAGCAGTGTTTTGAAATCACCCATCACTAGATATTGTTGAATAAAGTCGTATTTTGTTTTTTTGGTGCACAAAAAGTATTCTCGTCGCTTCATAACATTAAGGTTGAACCACTGTAGTCACATGAAATATGTCTTTAGTAGATTTCTGGGCATCTAAAAGTGTTAATTATCTTGCTGTCAATAGAGGCCTCACTGAGCCATCGGATTTTATCAAAAATATCTTAATTTGTGTTCCGAAGATGAACGAAGGTCTTACGGGTGTAAGACAGAATTTTCATTTTTGGGTGAACTAACTCTTTAAGTGACTGTATTGACTATTTATTGTCAGTATACAGCCGCTCCCGGTGCAGGGAACGCTGATGCGCGTAATTATGTGTCTTTTCACACACGAAGCTTCAGTAAAGGCACCCTCTTTCTCTCTGGCCAGGGGCGAATGTCCCACCCCCTTGGCCCCGCTAGGGCCAGAATTCCTCCACGCGTGTGTGCGCGTGAGTGAGCTACGCTGAGATTGCTTCAGACAAAGGTGGCTCACTTGCCAGCCGCATCCCTATACCACCTAAAGCGACACATTTGTTCCCCTTCCTCTCTGCCTCGTCGGTCCACCAGGGTGGCGTCGGGCCCCGGCGCTGGAGAGGGCCCCTCAGGAGACTGGAGAGTGAATAAAGAAAACATTTTTCATGCTTTTTTATGTCTTTTCCAAAATTATTGCAAGCTTCAGATGCAAGGTAAGGTTTGTGGAATTCTGAAGGCTTGTTTTGGAGAGGCTTGTTGTTCGTACCTGATTCTTCTCTCTCTCTCTTTTCCCCCCTCATCTCCCTTTAAAAATCAGCAAATCCATTCGCTAAACAGCTGCACCTCTGTACTGAACAGATAACAACCTGGGCCAGCCCAGCTCTGCAGCGAGTCAAGGCTGATAGGCCCAAATCTCTGGCCTTTTTTTTTTTTCCTTTCTTTTTTTTTGAAAATGCTAATGACGGAGGAACACGTCCCAAGCCAAAAGCGCTCTTGTAGATCTGTCAATTGCTATTTTGACAGATATTTGCTTGTAAGTACACACAACACTTGTTCCCCGTGTCTTATCTGCGGCGCTGCAGAACACTGACCTACATTGCATCAAGCACAATATGATGCACAAACCTGCGCTGCTCAATACCATTTTTCATTTTCACCTTAAAGAGCGGATGGAGCTCAATGAAATGGCTGAAAATCCAATAAACAGAAGGTATTCTCTCCCAAATAAGAAGTGTATCCGCTTTTTTTTTTTAAATGAAATCTCTCTCATCTGAAAGCATTTCAAGGGTTTGTGCATTAGCACTTGCTGGTGACGAGTAAATATTGAACATAAAGGTGCAGCTGCTCCATTTCTCTCTCATTTACACTCATGTACATGTACGGCAGTGGAAGGGAGTAACTAACTGATTTGGAGCAATTTGTAACTTTGCCTATTTGAACTTTTGCCATCAGATTCACGTTTTTTGAATTGTTTTATTTGTAAATGAGCACTGACACCCCCAGAGCGAGGAACAAGAACAGTTTTAACGTAGTAAATTGCAATGAACATTTACTGAAATGGATCCCAATAAATATTTCAATTTTTATAATGGTAGCTACAACTTTACAAATTACACGCAGAGGATTTCTTAAATAAATATTATATAAATACTAATACATTTAAAAGTTACTTTTTTTTGTCTATATACTGTAATATTTAGTTTTAGAGACCATGCATTCGTTATTTTCTGTCTTTTGCCTGTATATTATAATATTTAATTTTTAGTGATCATGCAATAGTTATATTTCTCCCAGGTTAAAAAATGTGCACTAAAATACACTTTCCCTTAGTACACTTGCATAATGTACTTATAGTGCTCTATTTTCATGCACTAATTTTTGACTTAATATATTAACAATTATTCTTTAGTACTTCTTAAGATAATCATCTAAGCCCAGGTGGGAAAAAAAAGTACACTTCCATAATGTACTTACAATGCTCTGTTTTTACACTAATTTTGTACTTAATATACTAAAACTTCTTCTTCAGTACTTCTTACAGAACATCTAAGTGTACTCAACTGTGCTATTTTGAGACACAATGAATATGAACTAAAATGTGCTTTTAACATACTATCTCTGTATTAAAAAGTATATTTAGTTACCACACTGTAACAAATCAAAATTTGAGAAAACTTAAAAGTTTGAGGCAACAAACTTCAGCAGATTTTTGATTTTTCTCAACTTTTTGTTGTATAAACAGAATACAACAAGTTGAGAAAACTCAAAAATCTGCTCGATCTTGTTGCTTTAAACTTTTAAGTTTTCTCAACTTTTTATTTTTTTTACAGTGAACTTTTAGTACACTTGAACCCATCTTTCACACACTAGTGTACTACAAGTGGTTACTAAATACATTTTTTTAAAAGTATATTCATGGTGTCTCAAAATAGCACAGTTGAGTACACTTCTTATGTTTATCTTAATATACTAAAAATTCTTCTTTAGTGCTTAAGTACAAAATTAGTGTGCGAAAACAGAGCACTTTAAGTACATTATGGAAGTGTACTTTTTTTTCACCTGGGAGTGTACTCGACTGTGCTATTTTGAGACGCCATGAATATGAACTGAAATGTGCTTTTAACATAGTATCTTTGTTAAAAATGTATTTAGTTACCACTTGTAGTAAACTTGAACCTATCTTTCACACACTTAAAAATACTGATCACACATAGAAAATAGACATATGAATTATTTAAAATATCAGAATAATATATAATAAATATATACAAAATGTATTCACAATATATATTTATATGATGTAGTTAAGTATGTTAATGGTGTTTTACTTAATGTAATTAATACATTTCTACTGTATTTTTCATGAAAATCCATTAAAATACAACTTAGTGATAATGTGTATATATAAAATACACAAAAAATGTATGTAAAGTGTTCATAAGTAATGCACTTATTCTGTATATTTGGTTTACTTTATCTGACTACACTTAAAATCAATTTAAGTGTTAGTGCTAATTAGTGCATTTATATTAAGTACCACAGTTGGGAAAATGTACTAGTACATTACATTTTTTTCACTTGTCAAATAAACTTAGATAATTAATGTAGTTCAGATAAAATAATATTTTGAGTTAAACCAATCGCTTTCATTGTATTAACTCAAATTTTTAATTTCAATGAACTCAATTTTAAGATAACCAGGTAACTTACTTTTTTAAGTTAAACCAACAATTCTTTTTTTACAGTCTAGTAATATATTTTTAATCGAATCAATTTAATTTAAATGTAGGATTACTAAATAAGTCTACTAAGACTGAAGTTATTTTTAAAGCATTCAAATCACACTTTTATGAAATAAACGCAAATAAAACTTTGTGGTAGTACACTTTCTTTCAATGCACTAAAAATCTATTTAAGTATCAGTGGTATTTAGTATACTTTTTCAAGTGCACTAAAGTAGAATATACTTTTAATTAGTGTATTTATAGTGTATAACTTTTACAGTTTTATTTAGCACAAAAATAATGTATTTAAGTATTTTTAGTGCACTCAAGAATACTATATTTTTACTTGGGTGTCTTGTTTTGTCAAGATTACCATGTCGAAACGATGAGAACAAAAGTCTTGATCTTGAGAACACAAGAAATGCAGAAAAATAATGCATGGCCCTGTTGGGCTTCCGTATGTTTTTTGCAATTGCATTGAATTTTGGATGTTGCCTTTAAATTCATCCTTTGTCATTCTCACAAACTAACCAGTGTTGTGTGTTTCTGCACTGTTTCTCACAGTTCTGGTTGCATATTGAAAATCAATGGACGGCTTGGAGCGAACATTGGCTTAGGCTGAAACGCAACTACAGATCTCGCTCTTTGTTTCAAACGAAACATGGGAGTCTTTAATGGTTTCCCTCGTCTATAACTGTAAAAACAGAGGGAGAAAAAATACCCAGGCTTTGAATAATGTGCAAGGTAAAGAAAAACACGAAACTAGCCCTTGAGAAAGAGGTTTGAGGAGAGTAAACATTTTGTTCCCGCAAACAGCTCGATGCCAATCAGCGATTAATGAGGTGTAGTTGAAAAGCAGCGGCTGAGGGAAGTTAAACTGAGCTGAATTAAGGAGTAATATCATCCTTCACGCAGGTGCTCGCCGAACGAATAACCGCTTTAATTACTGTTATTCAATCACTGCCTTTTTTTTCATCCTCCACCCCCCCTTTCTCTCCCTCCATCTCTGCTATGGCATTATCGGGTTTTCTTGTCAATTCACGAACGCCTGTCGCAAGACAAACGTGTGCTCGGCTGCCGGCGGTGCCCGGCCATATGTGACCTAAAAACACTTCCTCAGCGAGCGCATTGTTCAGAGCTGCACCTTCAGTCAAGTCTTCAAACTCTGTAAGCTGTTATCTCGGTTTCACGTTATCTGGTGGAGGAGCGCGAGTTGCCCTTTGATGGGCGCATCTGCATGTGATGTGTGCTCACCATGCAGAGGGTGGAGGTGGGCGGGAGGAACGAACACCTGCTACTGTATTCAGCTCCACAATGGGGATCATTTAGTTTAAGACACGTTTGTTCAGCCGGGGACAAGAGGAGGGGTGCGGCTCTGTCACCTCCAACAGGTTGGACGACCCTGGACGTTAGCGGGGCGTGAAGATGCTTCCGCTAGTCAAATGAGAAACAGAACAGCATGACTGTCTCTGTGGCTGTATCTGTTTACTCAATCTGTCTGTCTGTCTGTCTGTCTGTCATTCTATCTATCTATCTCTGTCTGTCTGTCTGTCTGTCTATCAATCTGTCTGTCTATCTGTGTCTGTCGTTCTATCTATCTGTCTGTCATTCTATCTATATCTATATATCTAACGTTCTATCTATTGTTCTATCGTTCCATCTATCTATCTATCTATCTATCTATCTATCTATCTATCTATATATCTCTGTCTGTCATTCTATCTATATCTATATATCTGTCATTCTATCTATTGTTCTATCTATCTATCTATGTCTGTCATTCTATCTATATCTATATATCTGTCGTTCTATCTATTGTTCTATCTATCTATCTGTCTGTCTCTCTGTCTGTCTGTCATTCTATCTATCTATCTATCTATATATCTATTGTTCTATCGTTCCATCTATCTTTCTATCTATCTATATATCTATCTGTCTGTCTGTCATTCTATCTATCTATATATCTATTGTTCTATCGTTCCATCTATCTTTCTATCTATCTATCTATATATCTCTCTGTCTGTCTGTCTATCTGTCTATCTCTCACTCTGTCTGTCTGTCTGTGTCTGTCGTTCTATCTATCGTTCTATCCATCGTTCCATCTATCTATCTATCTATCTATCTATCTATTGTTCTATCATTCTATCGATCTGTCTGTCATTCTACCTATCTATATATCTATCGTTCTATCTATCATTCTATCTATCGTTCTATCGTCTGTCTATCTGTCTGTCATTCTATCTATCTATCTATCGTTCTATCTATCGTTCCTTCTATCTATCTATCTATCTATCTATCTCTATCTATCGTTCTATCGATCTGTCTATCTGTCTGTCTCTGTCATTCTATCTATCTTTCTATCTATCATTCTATCAGTCTGTCTGTCGTTCTATCTAATGTTCTGTCTGTTGTTCTATCTATCTATCTGTCTATCTATCGTTCAATCTTTCTGTCATTCTGTCTGTCATTCTTTCTATCTGGTGTTCTATCTATCTATCTATCTATCATCTATCTATCTGTCTATCTATCTATCTATCTATCTATCTATCTATCTGTCCATCTATCTATCTATCTATCTATCTATCTATCTATCTATCTGTCTGTAGTTCTCCTCACTAAAGTTGATAAATCAGTGTGTAAATGCTCTACATTCATAGTTCTGTGAGGTCAGGTGACTCGGAGATGTTTGAGGAGTGAGGTCATGGTGTTCAGCAGCATGCGACTTGAGTCGATTAACATTAAACAAACGAGGTGCCTGTGTAAAGATGAGCCTCTCCGGAGCCGAGCGCTGACAGGCCCTGCTCCCGCGGGAGAGCTGATAGAGATATTATTACATGGCAGAGGAGCTTCCTCGACGCTCCCAGCTCCTGTTATATAACATCTGAGCATGCTGAGTACTGCATGTTACATGTCGAGTATTTGCAGTGAAAATCTCAACCTGCTGTTTTTTTCTCTTTCTCCTTCTCAATATGTATGTACAGTGGGGTCCAAAAGTGTGTGTGTGTGTGTGTGTGTGTATATAATATATATATATATATATATATATGACACACACTCCCTTTGGACCACCAATTCTCTCCTCTCGACCTTAAAACCACAAATGAGATTTTGTTGCTTGCGTCTTAACAATGTACTTGCAACTCCAAAACACACACCTGCGACGCATGCAAACACCCACACGCACCCGTACACAGACATGATCTGCAAACAAAGCCCTTCCATAGCGAGTGTCACTGCCATCCGCTTTTGTTTGCTTGTCTTCACAGAAACATTTTCATTCAGAAAAGACCATTGTTTTTGCTGTTGTCTTCTGGAAATTCAGAGTAGCAATTTGTTCATCTCACTATTGAAGGTTTCTGCTAGTATGCATTTTTGCGTAAGTCTCTTTTGTCTAACAAGATTAAAATGATTTTTGAAACAAAGTTTGATCCTTGAAATCTGGGTATGAGCTGTTATAGTCTGTAACACCACTGAAAGCGTCATGCCCATACATTCTAGAAAGTTCTGCCAAATTCATTGCATGCTTGCTGAAATGGAGAACAAGGAAATATTTAGTGCTCGTTTCTGTTTACATGTGCTGAGCTTATCTGTTTTCTCTCACAGGAGAAGACGCAGGCTATGATTGGAATGGTATACTACTCATACTAGAAATGCAGTATGCATGCTGTGTGCAGTATGTTAATTGTCTGGATGACATACTACATTTACCAACATTTGTGGCATACTATATCCCATAATGCAATGCACATTTTATAGAAGTGATATTAACCACAATTTTTATTGGATTTCCTTTTTTTTTTTTTTTTTTTTGTAATGCACAAAATTGGATTAAAACACAAGATTTTTCCCCCAAGATACACTGTAAAATCTATAGAATATTTACAGACATTTCCTTTAACACTAAAACACAATGCAATAGATTATATTTCAAATAAATACTATTCTTTTGAACTTTCTATTCATCAAAGAATCCTGAAAAAAAAATATTGAACACAATAAATGTTTCTTGAGCAGCAGATCATCATATTAGAATGATTTCTGAAGGATCATGTGACACTGAAGACTGGAGTAATGATGCTGAAAATTCAGCTTTGATCACAGGAATAAATTACTTTATAAAATATATTCAAACAGAAAACAGTTATTTTAAATTGTAATAATATTTCACAATATTACTGTTTTTACTGTATTTTTAATTAAATAAATGCAGCCTTGGTGAGCAGACGAAACTTCTTTTAAAAATCTTACCGTGTCCAAACTTTTGACTGGTAGTGTAGATATATATACATATATACAGTATCTCACAGAAGTGAGTTCACCGCTCACATTTTTGTAAATATTTTATCTTTTCATGTGACAACACTGAAGAAATGACACTTCGCTACAAAGTGTATAGGATCCCTCCTCTCAGACCCTGCCGGCCCTTGTTTTCAATTATGTCACGTTTGCACTAATTTACACCTGTGCAACATTTGAATAATGAAGTGCATGGGTAACTGCTAAATGCGATCTTAACAATCTGCAAAGACGCATATCGCAGCGTCTTATGCCCACATTGTTTCTCTTAAGCGTTATGATTAAAATGGAGTAATGGCTCCATTGGAGCTCATTGGTTTGTCAGCGGTGGGTTCCTCGGTGTGCCGTACATCTCTGAACTCTTCACAAGCGGTAATACCCCATCCGACAGCGTGATGGAGAGGTGGGTGTCATTACCGTATGTTTAAACAGCCGAGAGAGGCGGCTATCATTTAGTCGAACGAGCTCTCGGTGTGTCTGATGAGATGAGATGGAGAAACCCAGGGAGAGAGAAAAAGACATTTCAGAGGAATTCATTGACAGCGAATAACGTCACTTAATCAAGCGTAGTGGCACTTGTTTACCTTCCTCTCTCTCTGCGGCCGGTGTGCAGTGTATTATATGAAGAAATAATCGTATCCCAGTGGAGAGTAAATATGGGCTCTGTATATTCCAAATCAGCATCAACGTTTATCAGCCTGGCACGAAATCGCAAGTGTATGAACTTCTGATTGCTTGTTTGGAATATATGGCTATGATTTCAACTGCATACTAACATACTGCTTTTACTATTTCTGCATTATGTGTACAGTAGCTGTGCACAGTGTGCAAACGTTCTGTAGTCATTGAATAACTTGGTGACCTATTACATTTGCCATAATCTGCAGAGCCTGAATTTGAAATGGCAAAATGGACAAACCCAGCGACTGAGTGATTTTAACCCAGCGAATGGGTGGTTTTAATCCAGCAACTGGGTTGTTTTAACCCAGCGAATGGGGGGTTTTAACCCAGCGATTGGGGGTGTCTTAACCCAGCGATTAGGGGGGTCTTAACCCAGTGATTGGGGGGGTCTTAACCCAGCGAATGGGGGTGTCTTAACCCAGCGATTAGGGGGGTCTTAACCCAGTGATTGGGGGGGTCTTAACCCAGCGAATGGGGGGGTCTTAACCCAGCCTGCTGGGTAGTTTTATTTAACTCAACTATTGTTTAAAAATTGCAATTGCTGTATTGCTTGAATAATATGAACCCCAAATATGGTGGAAAATAAATGAACTTTTATTAATAGGTTTAATGAATAATTAAACAATAAACATTAAATTCCTTATTAATACATGTTCACCTTTTGATTATTATTGTTACCTCTATAATTATTTGTCTGAATTTTAATTTCCATCCTTATTTTGGGTTCATTTTGAGCCAAACATATAGTCATTTTTAAACTGGGTTTGTCCATTTTTAAACTGGGTTTGTCCATTTTCAACCCAACTTGGGTTGTTTTTAACACATGTAGTTCCGGTTCGTTCATCACACTGAAAATGGAAGTTAAGTGCATTGCATTATGGGATGCAATACTAATTTCTGGTCCAATTTGGAAGAGCATACACAAAAATGCTGGGTTAAAAACAACCCAAGTTGGGTTGAAAATAGACAAACCCAGTGATTGGGTTTCTAACATACTTAGGATTTGGATTTCCAACCTATTTTGGGTTCATTTTAAGCCAACCATAATAGTCATTTTTAAACAATAGTTGAGTTAAATAAAACTACCCAGCAGGTTGGGCAAACATTCAAATTTAACCCAACCGCTGGGTTTGTCCATTTTCAACCCAACTTGGGTTGTTTTTATCCCAGCATTTTTTAGAGTGTAAAATCAGACTTTTAGCATCTCTTTTCCAGACCATTATGTGATTAGACCGTCAAAAGGTAAGAGATTTTTGCACAAAATTGTAGTTATTTAGAAAAAATAATGTTAGAAAAAGAACTGCTTTTACTTTCAAGATGATAACTTGAAAATAAAATAAGGTCATGTGACAACAATAGGCCTATACATACTGTGTGCATTTTGTAAAATACACATTTTTCAGTAGGCAGAATAGCTGGTATTCTATTCCAAAACATGGAATAATTAATCTAATTGCCCATTCCATTTGGTGATGTCATATCTTTGATCTAACATGATGAATTGTTTTTCTTCTTGAGGATTTTACTTCATTCATACAGTATATAATACATGTTGTTTTACTTTGACAACATGTAAAGTGGAACTTTACACTTTCTGTTCTGCTTAACAAAATTGACTGTTACATGCAGAAGCCATGGAGATGTTAATTGTGACCCTGTCAACAAAATGTTTTCCAGCTTCAAAACCCATTTTACTTCCATAATCTGACTGGAGAAAGTTAAGATCCATGTCTGTTCTCTCTGGCTCCCATGTGAATATCTGTGCTGTTTTTCTCTGCATCGAACGTCAAGCATTTTGCTGTCTTGTCCTAGCTGGAGGTTCTCTGTGAACTCTGCAGAAACATTTAGTGTAATGTCAGCGGGAAACTCAACATTTTCATGTCTTACATTATTTAAGGCTTTCTGGCTATAGACTGAGAATCATTTAAGTCTGAAGTGCTGTGGTTTGTACACACGAGTGACTTCGCTCCGGATGGCCTCTTGTGTTCAAAGGTCTGCGGTGGCGACCGAAGCCGAATGATTGCCTCCATCGTGACAGCCGTGGTTTGAAAGGAATAGACAAAGTGTACTGTACTCAAACCAATAATGAGTTCCAAATGTTTACTATGCAATCCCCAGGAGGGACAGCCTTCGCTGGCGAATAAATTCATGCATTTAGAAAATGCGACTGCATGTGAATTTTAAAACACAGCCCATATGTTAATGTTCCTTAATGCAGGAAGTTTAAAGGAGTGAGATTTGTTTGAAGGGGAAGATGCATCGTAATCGCAGAATGAAGAATCCGGTTTGCTTTGGCAAATTGGGTGAAAACTGCACGGAGCGAGCATTGGTGTGAGAGCACGCTGTACACAACGCTTTCAAAAAAGCAAGTGCCGTGAGTTCTGCACAGCTCCGTTAATTAGCGGTCTGCCCGTTACAGTGCCCGCGAACTTAATTTATACCATGTCAGATCACACCGTCTCCATTTATACTGGAGAAAAGAAAAACACTTGTTAGCAAAATACATTCTTGAGTGGAATTGTTTGCAGTTAATTCGTTTATATTCTATTTCAGTGCATGCACAGCCTTTAACGCTTTTGTTTCTTCCCTTTCCTCCTGTTCTGGTGTGTTCAATTCTTCCAGAGATCCGCAGGCGGCTCAATAAACTGTTCAAACTGAAGAATCTACTGTGGCTTTGGGAAATAAAATTTTCAATTTGCACAACCATTGGAGAGCTGTTTTAACACCATCTCTGGCCCTTCAGAGACACCAGGTGATGTTTTTCCAGGCAGTGCTTTTAAATTATGAACATTTTGCTATTAGATTTAGAAGAGAAGAGTACTAACTGAGATGTATGGATAATAGTTAAACGGTAACAGGACAATGAAGTGCAGCTTTCTGTCATAAACTTACTTTGTTTTTGTGTTTTTAGGAATGATTAACAAGCCTTTACTTTGTTCAGTCAGTTTTGGCTTGGTTAAATGACCTACCTAACCAAACAAATGGGAGTTTTGTTTGTATGTCTGTTTAGTATTAGTTAACACTACTGGTAGATGCATAACCTGATATTTCTCTGTTGTCAGCCATTCAATAGTATTGCATTATTATTGCATCATTTTTCCTCTTTTGTTGCAGTTTTTAATTTTCATCATTTTTTTTTTTTTTTGGCAATATTTCATTTTCATATTTTAGTAGATGTTTTACCTGAGCATGCATTTATTTATTTGTTTGTTTATTTATTTATTTTTCTCTGTTGTCAGCCATTCAGTAGTATTGCATTATTGCATTATTTTTCTTCTTTTGTTGCAGTTTTTAATTTTCATATTTTAGTAGATTTTCTACCTGAGTATTTTTATTTATTTGTTTGTTTATTTTTTATTTTTCTCTGTTGTCAGCCATTCAAAAGTATTGCATTATTATTGAATAATTTTTCTTTTTTTGGCATTTTTTTAATTTTCATATTTTAGATGTTTTACCTGAGCATTTATTTATTTATTTATTTATTTATTTTCTCTGTTGTCATCCATTCAAAAGTATTGCATTATTTTTTGCATATTTTGAAAATATGAGTACACCCCCTTTGAAAAGTAACATTTTAAACAATATCTCAATGAACACACAACCAGTTTCCAAAATGTTGACAAGACTAAGTTTTATATAACATCTGTTTAACTTATAACATGAAAGTAAGGTTAATAATATAACTTAGAGAACAGAATTTTCAGTTTTACTCAAATTAGGGTGATGCAAAAATGAGTACACCCCACTGAAAGTCTCTGGAGCAAAGCTAAATTTTAGACTACAAATGTCTAATTTAACAAGAATTCAACCACAGGTGAGTCTGATTATTCATTCCACAGGTGTCCAGCAGACGGTTGACTATAAAAGGGTGTTAAAACCCCTTCCCATTTCATGCTGTCAGCAATGGCACCACTTGGAAGAGAAATGTCACAAGACCTGAGAAAGAAAATAATTTCTTTACACCAGAAAGGTGAAGGCTACAAGAAGATCAGCAAAGCTTTACTTATCAGTCAGAATACTGTAGCAAAAGTGGTACAAAAATGTAAAAAAGATGGAACTGCAACCATCTCACAGAGACGTCCAGGTCATCCACGGAAGTTAACACCTCGACAGGAGCGTCTTCTGATGAGAAGGGTTGAAGAAAATCGGCATGCAAGTTCACTGCAGTTATCTAAAGAAGTAGAAAGCCAAACTGGGGAGACTATTTCCCGTCACACAATACGGCGTACACTGCAGAGGAATGGCATGCATGGGTGCCGTTCACGAAAGAAGCCTCTCCTAAAGCCCAGGCACAAAAAACCCCGCGAGTTTGCCAGGGCCCATGCTGACAAAGATGAACACTACTGGGGCTCTGTACTCTGGAGTGATGAGACCAAGATAAATGTTTTTGGAACTGATGGCTTCAAAACTGTATGGCGTCGCAAAGGTGAGGAATACAAAGAAAAATGCATGGTGCCTACAGTGAAACATGGTGGTGGAGTGTCCTTATGTGGGGCTGCATGAGTGCTGCTGGTGTCGGGGAGCTGCATTTTATTGATGGCATCATGAATTCACAGATGTACTGCTCTATACTGAAAGAGAAGATGTTACCATCACTCCGTGCCCTTGGTCGTCGTGCATTTTTCCAACATGACAATGATCCTAAACACACATCTAAGGCCACTGTTGGATTTCTGAAGAAGAACAGGGTGAAAGTGATTCAGTGGCTCCTGATCTGAACCCAATCGAACACCTATGAACATCACTCTCCATCCAGCATCCAGTCTCTAAAAGAGCTCATTCTTGAAGAATGGAAAAAGATAGATGTTGCAAAATGTCGCCAACTTGTTCATTCCATGCTTAGAAGACTTGGTGCTGTCATTAAAAATCATGGAGGCCATACAAAGTACTAGATGTAGTAGTTTTTGTTGTGGGGTGTACTCATTTTTGCATCACCCTAATTTGAGTAAAACTGAAAAATGTGTAATTGTTATATTATTAACCTTACTTTCATGTTATAAGTTAAACAGATGTTATATTCTTGTCAACATTTTGGAAATTGTTTTTGTGTTCATTGAGATATTGTTTTAAAAGTTACTTTACAAAGGGGGTGTACTCATTTACACTGAGCACTGTATATTTAACCTGAGCATGCATTATTTATTTATTTTTCTCTGTCGTCAGTCATTCAAAAAAAATATTGCAATATTATTGCATAATTTTTCCTTTTCATATTTTAGATGTTTTACCTGACCATGCATTATTTATTTATTTATTAACTTATGTATGTATTTATTTTTTATGGCTGGTGGAATGAATGCATGAATGTAATTTTCATGAATGCATAAATCTTTATTGTCACGCTCATGATAGTTGATAATGAAGGCTATTGGCTATTTAAACCCAATTGGCACCAACTTCCTGTTTCATTAGTAAATTCATCAAGATGAGCTTATTTTTATGGAATGCCGCTCATGTTTGACAACTTCGTGTCGAGTTTGTTTTAAAGGAATCATTCACCCAGATATGAATATTAACTCACTCTCATATTGTTTCAACCTGTTGCTATTTTCTTTCGTCCATCAAAAACAAAATGTGATCTTATGAATGTCCGAGCAGCTCTTTAACATACAGTACAACAGAAGCAGGAGATGATTTATACCAAAAAACAAATAAACAGCATAAAAGTATCACAAAAGTAGTACTCGTGACTCGTGTACTCCTCCAATTGTCTTATTTCACTAAATCAGATCGACTAATTGAAAATGGTAAATGGCTAAATGAATATAATTTGTTTTACATGACCTATTGTTTCACCAGTGCGTCATCAAGTTACTTTTAATCCTTTAGCCTGACTTGGCTTCAGTACTTTTAATTAGGCCTAATTATTTCACTCATTTATTCATTTATTTTGCGAGGAATATCAAACACCTTGAAGCGAGTGATGATGTTGATTTACAGTTTACAGCCCTGCTCTCTAGTGCACGTTTTTGTTAATTCATTGTTCTATATGATGGTCATGAGTTTATGTCTTTCCACAAATACACACACTTTTTAAAAGCATTAAAGGCACAAATCCCTTGTATGTTTGTGTTGTGTAAACTATTATCGTACATAGATTTCATGCTGGGTTAATTTTATCTAGTTTAAACACCAAATGTAAAAGTATAAAATACTCCAAAACATTTAGTTCATGTTTTAGGATGTGACAGGAGCAGAAACAGCCAATGGGAATCTGTGGAATGAAAACTGGTATCAGTGGTATCAGTAGGAGCGTGCAGCAACTTTGTTAACCTATGACAGTGATGTCGTGTTTCAGCCCTGGTCACGCATTCGTTTGACGGCCGTGAAACTTTCCACGATGGCGGTGCCTGCTTCGAGTGTAGATCCGGTGAATGCTGCGTTTGTAGAAGGCTAGCGTTCCAAGCACACTGTGGCGTACATGTCAACAAAAAAAGTTAAAATGTGAGACTACAGACGTTTTCCTTTTTGTACAGTAATAATTTGATAGGAATATAATGTAATACAAACCTTAATTTCAGGAATTTCCCCTCAGGAAGTTTTCTCTCAGAACAGAAAACAAAATGGCCGTTAAGTTCCAGTTTTAACCGGTTTGGCCAATAGCTATGTGAGGGGGTTCATTGACATTAAAAATGACCCAGCAGCTGAGATACAGAAAAACTACCCAGCACCTGGGTAAAAATATTAAAAATAACCCAATAGAATTACCCAGCAGGCTGAACCCAGCATTTGGGTTAAAAAAAAACAAAAAAAAACCTGCATTTTTTAGAGTATATGGGGCATTGGGTTCTCATAATGTAGGGGGCGTGGCCTGAAACCTGAAACCATATTACAATATAAGGGCATTGGGTTCTCATAATGTAGGGGGCGTGGCCTGAAACCTGAAACCATATTACAATATAAGGGCATTGGGTTCTCATAATGTAGGGGGCGTGGCCTGAAACCGCATTACAATATAAGGGCATTGGGTCTTCATAATGTAGGGGGCGTGGCCTGAAACTGCATTACAATATAAGGGCATTGGGTCTTCATAATGTAGGGGCGTGGCCTGAAACCTGAAACTGCATTACAATATAAGGGCATTGGGTCTTCATAATGTAGGGGGCGTGGCCTGAAACCTGAAACCATATTACAATATAAGGGCATTGGGTTCTCATAATGTAGGGGGCGTGGCCTGAAACCTGAAACCATATTACAATATAAGGGCATTGGGTTCTCATAATGTAGGGGGCGTGGCCTGAAACCTGAAACCATATTACAATATAAGGGCATTGGGTTCTCATAATGTAGGGGGCGTGGCCTGAAACCTGAAACCATATTACAATATAAGGGCATTGGGTTCTCATAATGTAGGGGGCGTGGCCTGAAACCGCATTACAATATAAGGGCATTGGGTCTTCATAATGTAGGGGGCGTGGCCTGAAACTGCATTACAATATAAGGGCATTGGGTCTTCATAATGTAGGGGCGTGGCCTGAAACCTGAAACTGCATTACAATATAAGGGCATTGGGTCTTCATAATGTAGGGGGCGTGGCCTGAAACCTGAAACCATATTACAATATAAGGGCATTGGGTTCTCATAATGTAGGGGGCGTGGCCTGAAACCGCATTACAATATAAGGGCATTGAGTCTTCATAATGTAGGGGCGTGGCCTGAAACCGCATTACAATATAAGGGCATTGGGTCTTCATAATGTAGGGGGCGTGGCCTGAAACCGCATTACAATATAAGGGCATTGGGTCTTCATAATGTAGGGCGTGGCCTGAAACCGCATTACAATATAAGGGCATTGGGTCTTCATAATGTAGGGGGCGTGGCCTGAAACTGCATTACAATATAAGGGCATTGGGTCTTCATAATGTAGGGGCGTGGCCTGAAACCTGAAACTGCATTACAATATAAGGGCATTGGGTCCTCATAATGTAGGGGGCGTGGTCTGAAACCGCATTACAATATAAGGGCATTGGGTCTTCATAATGTAGGGGGCGTGGCCTGAAACCGCATTACAATATAAGGGCATTGGGTCTTCATAATGTAGGGGGCGTGGCCTGAAACTGCATTACAATATAAGGGCATTGGGTCTTCATAATGTAGGGGCGTGGCCTGAAACCTGAAACTGCATTACAATATAAGGGCATTGGGTCCTCATAATGTAGGGGGCGTGGTCTGAAACCTGAAACCGCATTACAATATAAGGGCATTGGGTTCTCATAATGTAGGGGGCGTGACCTGAAACCTGAAACTGCATTACAATACAAGGGCATTGGGTCTTCATAATGTAGGGGGTGTGGCCTGAAACCTGAAACTGCATTACAATACAAGGGCATTGGGTCTTCATAATGTAGGGGGTGTGGCCTGAAACCTGAAACTGCATTACAATATAAGGGCATTGGGTCCTCATAATGTAGGGGGCGTGGCCTGAAACCTGAAACCGCATTGCAATATAAGGGCATTGGGTCCTCATAATGTCCCCCCTATATTAGTGAGGACATTGCATAAACTTCCATTGATTTTATATCAGGTTAATTATATTTTCGCCTAACCCAACACCTACCTTTAAACCTAACCATCACAGAAACGTGCAAAACACTAGATTTAAATAAAACATGTTTTGGCTGATTTATAAGTCTTTTTAACTACTGAAGACCAGTAAAATGTCCTCACTAGTCAGTTGTCATGATATTTCAGGATATTTGGCCCTTACAAGTATAGCCAAACCCACACACATATTTTTATTATTATTTAACATTAGAAAATTTTACTAGAAAAGGAAAATCACATAAATATGGTTTTTAATCTGTTTAGACAAGGTTCATAAAATGTATAGGAAATAAAATAGTAACTAAATGTCAAAAAAAAAGACTGCTGTTTTTGTGTACATTTTCCAGACCCTGTCTATTGAAAGTGACATCACTAGTCAAGAAACCCACAAAAGTATCCTTTCAACAGAGTTGGATTGTTTTGCTCCTTTTTAAAGCCTGATCTCTGAAAACGTGGGAAGATCCAGCAAACAGAATCGCCGTATCCCCCTGAAATTTAAGCGCTCCTCAAAATCACTCTAAATTCTGTCCTCGCAACACGGTGGAAAACGTAGCGGGAAAGAAAAAAAAACATCTATTAGTCTAGTAATTGCACTGTGATTAGCAGATGTGAGTGTTTGGCATGGAACAGGCTTTCCTGGAGTTTGGAAGACGTGGAGCCGCTGCTGCATCCTGATACAATACAGCAGCCTCGGCAGCCATACATCCTTCATGTCTTCCTCCGTCTCTCCACCCACCCCCATGGGTCTCCTCTCCCATCCATCCGTTCGCCTCCTCTCCTCTCCTCTGCCTGTCTGGATCTCACCCAGCTGGCTTCATTAGACTCTTCACCATCCCAGATCTGCTGGTTTTGTCTGTTGCACATTTTTTGACTGTTTTATCTTAAGCGCTGTCCATCCTGGAGCCTCATAAATATTTCCCTGGCATTTCTGCATCTGCTCAAACTGGCTGCTAATGAAACAATTCATGTGTCCATTGTGCATTTGTTTTTTAATTAATCTTTGTGTCCTGCGTTTATTATTTTTATTATCGTTGTTTGTGATCGTTCGCCGACACGTGAGGTGAGAGAAAAGAGGAATTCAGGCGGTTTTACTTTTATAAGATTTATAAATTATTCCAGTGTTTGTTTTTTCATTGTTTTCCTCCTGTTGGACACAACACAAATGATGGGATATTTCAAAGCAGTGTTGACAGATTAGTCACTTTTCAACTCTGTAACTTTATACATATAATAGAGTACAGCAGACATTCATAAATATGTTCTGGTCAAACTCGGGCTCTTTATTAATTATGATTATTGATTTTAATGTTTTATCCAATTTATGGCATATATGATGAGATGTAAATATCACCCATGTAGCCTCAGGCAGAACTGGTTTTAATTATTAATTAATTCCTCTCGTCTTCACATTCTATAACTAAACAGCTATCTTTTCCTCAATTGCCTTTTAATCATTCTGACAGTCTATTGAACTACAATATTAAGGAATATATGAAGCAGTTTATAATAAAGATTGATAATTGTTACCAATAATCACACATTTCTACTGTAATATCAGGTCTGAGGATGAAGAGTTGCACCTGATGGCATCATCTGTGTTCACAAGAAAGGTACCTCATTTATTGTTTGCATAAATTAATTTTTATGTAAATGCTATTCATTCTCAAGTGAAAAACACATTTTAAACTCAACAGTTAGACATAGGCTAAAAGTGTGTGTGTGTGTGTGTATATATATATATATATATTTATATTATGTATATTGTATATTATATATACACATAAATACATAAACACACACACATATATATATGGGTCAATGAATCTTTTATCGAATCCAAAAGGGTTTAATTATATTTTGCTACATAGAAAGGTATTTTAAAGATTTTGAAGTGTCAAAAGGTCATTCGGTTTAACCGTTCAAAGGCCAATACAGCCATTTCATTTGTGATTAAAATATCTTAAAATGTAATAAATGTCTATTTTTTTTATTCTGGCATGATTTTATAACATCATATATCAACATAGTGCAAAATGGTATTAAAATTATGTGTAGAAGTCGTTGCTTTGTTAAGAGAAAGAATGTCCGGAAAAATAAATTTCATTAAATTTTCATGTCATTCGGAGTAACCAATATAAAGGGATCATTTTGGATCATGTCATGCGGTCAGTATCATGTGACAGGATGTGACATCATTCAGACACCTGCAAAGGACCACATGGTCGTGAAGCAAAGTAACTAACTCTCTCTTAACTATCTGTAAAATTCATGTTTTCACTTGCTCATACGCATGTCCCGAAACATCAGGTCATTCGGTACAACCACTATAAAACATGGAAAATGTTGTAATATTTTAAAAACTTGTACTAAATATAAAATGTTTGCTAGCTAGCTAGATATCAGCCTGTTAGCACTGTTTGAAAATATCGTCATTCGGTATAACCAAAAGTGTCATTCGGTAAAACCAAAATTTTGGTTAAACTGAATGACTTTCTTGGTGACAAATTTTGTCCATCTTGTAAAAAATGACAAAAGCAGTGTTAACTGATTATAAAAACCACATAATCTCATTGTTAACACTTCAAAATTAATTATATCTCCATAAAAAACCTTATTCATGAATGACCAATATACATATGAAATATTAAAAAAAATTTAATCAAAATGTGTATAAATAAAACATTGTTTTATAAATAACATTATTTTTATTCTTTTTGCTCTTATTGTTTTTCATTGTTTGTTAGTGTCAATAAGCAGATGTAAACAGTAAATAAAAACAGGTTCTGCATATCAGGCATAAAAACATAATAATAATTGGTATTGTACTGCTAAAAAAAACCCTGTAGTTTATAAGCAGTAAAGCATTATGGGTACAGGGCGGTGGGCTGGTTGCCGTGGCACCTGACAGTTATGTTGCCTGTGTGTGTGTGTGTGTGTGTGTGTGTGTGTGCGCAGAGAATGGCAGCCAGATGGTGGTGCTGGTCTCAGGAGAGGGGAACTGGGGCATAGTTGCCACCGCTGGCATGCGTAGCCCCATCCTGACCTCTCTTTCTCTCAGAGTCTCGAACCATGTGTCTGACAACGCTCACTGCGACCTAGGAAGGAAAACCACGTAGATAGATAATGCATTTATGCAGGAGATTTCACCGATAACATGCAACGTGCATAAAAACTAAACCAGACCCAGTTTCCCGCTTCTCTCAAAACCTTGCAGCTCCGCGTAACGCAAGATTCTGTAATTTCTCAAGTGGCAAATCAGCCTGGCACGCTTGCCAAAAGTGGCATAATGCATAACACTTTGGAAGTGTTGTTCTACATCTTTATTTGGCGGATCACAAAAGCGGGCGAAGGTGACATGAAGAATAGGGCGCACAATGTCAGGTCCTCGGCTGGACCAGGCTTTGATTCGTGCGTGAGGTTGCTTTGTGAAATGATCTAATCCCGATGAGTTATTTATGGAGTGTCATTATTTATTTATTTGATTATTTTGTAAATTATTTATCTATTGAATTATTAATTCAACCTCATGACAAGCCTTGAATTATGCATGACTTAATTTGAGATTATTGCATTCAGATGCCACATTGTTGCAGTGCAGGATCGCGTTCGCACGTCACACGTGGAAATTAAATCACCCTCCCAGGCCATTTTGTCTTCATTTGAAACAGAAGCTGAGACAGGTTCGCTGCAAGAACATCAGCCTGTTATCAAAACAAGAGCGACTGCATTTATCTTACACTTGCTCTGACCTTTTGCACACCTGATGTCCCTCTGTATGTACAGATAACATGCATTATTTGTCAGGAGAGAGGAAAGTTTTTCACACGAACATGTAGCAAGAACGTCTTTTTGCATAAGTATCATCTAAATCATCAACAACATACTGCAAATTATGCCGTCAGCACAGGCCTGTTACCCATTTTACACTTTCAACCAGCAGTTGAGAATTACTTGAGTAAAATAATCATTTGTTTAATGTCAGTGTCGTTTATGAGCACCTCATTAGCTGTCATTCACCCACCACTAATTCTGATCCAAGAAAAGTTTTATATTTGAATACCAATGGGCTTTTCCACATATTTAAAGGGGACATATCATGAAAATCTGAGTTTTTCCTTGTTTAAGTGCTATAATCGGGTGCATCTACTAACTCAGAAATTGTGAAAAAGGACAACCCAGTAACTTTGTTTTGGCAAACCTTTCTCTGCAAACGTGAAAAAACGAGCCACTCAGATTTCGCTCCCTTTGTGACGTTGTGGGTTTATGTGAGGATTGTTGTAAGTTCACTTAAATTAAAAGTGATATTTTTGAAGCCTAATAAATGTAAAAAATGATATAGCTTTCAATTACACTGTAAAGTTAAATGGCTATAATTCATGTTTAAAAATCAATTTCTTCGAGACATCAGTAGATGTAGGCTATTAGTATCAGTGATACTGGCCTTCATTCATAAAAAAGATGCCATTAAACATTAAATAAAGTATTTAAAATATACTGTCTTCATTTTTTTCTCTTTATGTTGTTTTAATTTGGAGATTAACTGTGAAATTATTACATTATAAAATATGTTAAAAGCGTATAAAAACGTGTTTTTAATTGTGATTAATCGCAGAAAAAATTTGTGATTAATCGAGGTAATTTTTTTAAATTTTTTTTAATCGATTGACTGCACTAATATATATATATATATATATATATATATCATCAGCTATGTTTCCATCTATTTTTATGCACATTTTGGGATATCACATAAAATATGCTTGGATGGAAACGGCAAAAATTCTAAAAATGTGCATAAAAAAAATTGTGCGCTCAATTAAGGTGTATACATGTTTTTTATCCCCTAAGAAGACATGCGCATAAACTAATATAGAAACGCATTTACCGAATAAATCCCTCAATAAACTCATGTGACTTTGCCTCAGCAGAGGCTGTGATTGGATAACTGGAATAACCAGCGGACCAATCGCATCGCAGCATCTCAAATGTTAGTTTGGTGGTTCTGAAACCTCTGAGTCTATCCCTGCATCCTAATGTGCATACTATCCACCCTATCCGGCCTAAATAGTATTGATGTCACATACTATTTAGGATGGATAGAATGCACATTGAGACGCAGGCAAAGTCTGTCATCAGAATGATTGGTTTATTTCCCTCCAGAAGCGTCTCACACAATTGTGTTCCCAAACACCAGCATCCGAACGCAAGATCACATGACAGCGTTTACCGAGTTTCGTCTGCCGCTCTGAGACACAACTCATTTATGATGGAGGAAAAAAGAGCCGATTGCAGAAACTTCCATTTTTATTACTGATATTTTACACCAATTATGATTTTGTTCTTTTGAACACAGGACAAAAACGCTGCTTTATTCGCAAATGTTTTATGCCATATTTCAGTTTTGCTCAAGTCAAATTCAAAGGATAGCTATATTTTCAGATGTGTTCTTACCTATCTTGAACATCACTTCATGTTTTCCCTTGATAACATTCCAAAATGTCATATTAATGCACTGTTAATGAAGTTTCCCCTTTGTATTTTCAAATGTTAATATTGAACAGAACAATATTTCCACCTGTTTGCCTTGCAAGAGACACGAGAAGTGCAAGCTGCTCTCTGAAGACAATTTATTTGGAGACAAACAGCTATGAAAATACCACCATGAACATGCAAATTACACAGTTCACTTTTGCTGTGTTATTTGCATATTTAATAATAGGAGGTGCATTATATGCATGCTTCCTATATGTCGAATCACACTTACGAGCTTGCATTTAAGCTTAAAACCCTTAAACAAGCTTAAAATATTAAGCTAAAGAGTACCCTTGAACTTCACTTTCATACCGACCAAATGAAATGAACTCAAACACGCTCAACAGAAAGTGTGAAAGTGCCCTCAGAGTTAGATTGGTGTGCTATCAGACCTTTTTTAACCACCTGTTACTTTTTCAAACTCCTTAACTGATGTTTTTACCAAACAAAGTGTGTCTTAAAGTATGCCGACATTTGTAATTAACCCGAGAAACCCTTAACCGGAATAATAGCCCCGAACTTAAAGTGAATAGAATAGCAATTAACTCAACCATATGGGGTTTGTTTTGTAAATTACGTTCAGGTCACGACGTGAAAAGTAAAAGTTGAGCAGTTCTGATAACCTAGATCTCATCTTTTATCGTTTAAACAGTCATATTGATGAATTTATTTCGTGCCACACCACACCGTCGATGATCATTGTGGATTATTTCAATGCTTTAGTTCTCCAAGGATGCGCTTTCTCTGCTACTTGTCGAGCTGAAGCGTCATGTTTGCATCTGTCTCTACTCGATGCTTAATTCAAAATCCGTGTGTCTGATTTAAAAGCACGACTGCAGGTCCTTCATCAACACTTAAAACTTGCGAGACTGTGCCTTACCTATAAAAAGTGGAGGAAACAGTAAAGCAGGAGATGTATTGTTAAGTGTGCTTCTCTCTTCTCACTCTCGCTGTAATGAAGCATTCATTATGATTATTTTATAGGCCTGAAGTTTTTAAAAACTACAAGAATGCATTACTCTGCATAATGAACAGCTGTTGTGGCAACAAGCACATACATTATGCATAAAAAATTATTTCAATTTTGATTGTAGATGCTGATTTATTGAGACAAGTCTAGCTTACTGCCGTAATGGAGTTGGGATATGCTTCTGTTGTGTTATTTCCATAATTAATAACAGGAAGCGCGTTATATGCGTCGAATCGCACTTGCGCCATAATAAATACGGGCTTGCGTTCAAGCTTAAAACCGAAGTGTGTTAATTATGCATCAGACCACAACTGCGAAATAATAAATACATATTTCGTGTGAGCCGCACGCTCATTTTGAAAGTACCCGTGTCGTCGGGAGGCTTTTTCCCTCCGATGTGAAATGTTATTTTTTGGCGTAAGGCGACGAAGGTGAGAAGAAGTAAGAGAAATGCAGTGTTACGACACGAAGAACTTGTCATTTGTATGAAAACTGTGAATCGAGTCGACTGTCAGGAGGCCGTAATTGCGCTAATATGATGTTTGTGATTCTGACGGAAGCTTCTAGGAGTCGAGGTGAAGTCACGGCCCACGTCTCGATCCCGAGGTCCACCACATAACACAGTTTGCTGCCACATGGGACGGAGCACAGAAGAATTAATGATTTGAAGACACGTAGTTGATAAATAATTTATTCTGGCCCCAAGGATGGTTAGGAGCAGAGTAAAAGACTAATAAATCATTTGTGGCGCTGCTAGTTGTCACTTTCGATTATTTCTGGCTTTGTGATAAACTGCTGCACCTGCCAGCTGCTGTTTTGAGTCAGAGCGGCCAACTTTCCCCAAAAGTAGTCACCCTTTTCTTCAACCGGCACTTCCTTCCTGTGTGATGATTCATAGCTGCTGCTTCCAAGCCTGTGACATTACAGCGGCTGACAGTGGAACTGGAGACTCGTATGAAATTATATTCCCGGGAGAGTATCCCAAAAGAGTTTAGTGATGAAGGGTGGCATATGGGCACACTTTAAAAGTATATGACCTATTATCCCCACAGGACCAACACATTCCTGTCAGTCTCTTGCACTTAATTGGGTTGTTTATGAAGTGGCTTTTAGTCTATAGGCCCACAGGAATATGATCATACTTTCTGCTTTTTCTGTGCTGATTACTATAATGTTATTTGATTAAAATAAAGTCAAATGTGTTCAGAGTTCTGGTAGATGAAAGACATTTCTTTAAAACCCCTTTAAAAGAAATTAGGGATCAAATTTTGATTCGACTTTGAGTGAAATTCTGCGGGTGCATCTTGTCTAGGCCTACTAATAAATTGTTGTTTAAACTGCATATATATTTCAAATATATAAATAATAAAAAAAAAAAAAAAAAAATATATATATATATATATATATATATAAATATAATGTACATAAACACACACACATATATATATTAATAACATATATACTGTGTGTGTGTGTGTATGTATATATATATATATTTACACACACACAAAATTCTATGGATTATATTTTTTAATTTGTAATTTTGAAATTATATATATATAAATTAAATATAACTTTTAATATTTATATAAAATACAATATTTATATTTGATTTATTTCATATAAAACTTATATATATATATATTAATGAAATATAATATGTAATATTTATTTATAAAAAATAAATATATATACACACATGCACACACACAAAATATGCTACGCATTCCTATGGATTGGTATTGGTAACAAATCAAATTTTCTATAAATAATTTATCAAAATGATAAGTGTGTGTGTATGTGTGTCGCCTGCATTATATATATATATATATATATATATATATATATATATATATAAAGTAAAAATATAAATATATATATTTTATAAAATATATATATATATATATGTATATAATATACTTTAATAACATGTATATATATAAATTAAATATTTTTAATATTTATATAAAATACAATATTTATATTTGATTTATTTCATATATATATATATATATATATATAAACAAATACATTTTTATAAATTTTTATTTTGAAATTTATATAAATGATAGGAAGTAAAAATACTATATATATATATATATATATATATATATTAATATTTATATAAAATATATATATATATATATATATAATATTAGTAATAATAATATTTGTATTAATATATAATTATTGTTGCTTTTATTAAATTGAATTTAAAGCTATTTTTAAAATATAAGAAATGTCATTTATTGCTAGAAATGTTTTCATAAAATAAGAGTCATGCCTTTTTCTTTTTAAATATGGTATTTTAATTTCTGGATGCACATAATCTTGAGTTGATCAAGAACGTCTATTGTACATTTTTTTTCAATGTAAAATGTAAAAAAAAAAAAAAAAAAATGTTCTTCATGTAGCTCAACTGGTAGCACATGGCAATAACACTGCCAATGTCATGAGTTTATCTGAGTGAAATCTATAGCCTACCCTGAATGCACAGCAAGTCGCTTTAGATGCATAAATGTAAACGTTTCGCCCTTGTTAATCGCACGTCTCCAATAATTATTTGCATAACGCCTTGTTTTCGAGCACCGGTTACTTCTCGCCCTTGGGGATTGACGGCAATAACGAACCCTCGAGCGGCATCAAACCCCGAGAGTCGTCGTCCTCAGGGACGCGGCAGCCCGTCTGAGCACGTGACGCGAAATCTTACCCTCCACGTTTCAAAAGAAAGTGATTCAAATGTTAATTAACTGTTACTTATAGCCGACGACCTCCAGCGCATTTGCCACCTGTGCCGGAATGAGGCGAAATGGCCCTTGAAGCCTGGAAGTGTTGAGCAAACAGTCCTCCGCACAAGGTGCAATCACTGCACGGAGAGATCGGCGTGCCACCGGCGGAAAAAAAACCCTGCGTCTGCTGTGCGTGGAATCTTATTAGGTAATGACAGAGTAGGAGGTAATCAAGTTGAGATTGTGTCTTTCTCAGAAAGAGGACAAAAGGAAGCACTGGAATGGAGGAGCTCATTCGAAGAGATGAGATGAATGTAAAAGCAAATTGAAAGCTGAAAAATTTCCTCGTGGATCTCTCTTGAAAAAACGGCCCTCGTCGCTTCTCCTTTTCTTCGGCCCCCCGAATTAGTTCCTTCAAAACCTGTTAAGGGTTGAAAGGAAATAATATGTTGTGAATTGTCTTCTCTCTGAACTGATTAAGTCAATGCTTATAATCATAGCTCCTTAAAAAACATGTCTAGTGTCAACCCATCTCGCCCTTTTTTTATGAACATATAAATTACACTGATTAACACTGTTGAGCACTGGTATGTATTTTCACTTTTATTTCAATACAACAGATTGCATATTGTAGCAATGTGAAAATATGTTACGAGGTGTAAAAATGTCTTTTTAATTCTGTGCGGCAACAACACGTTGCCATTGTTAACATTCAGAGACGTGTCAGGACGTCCATATTTTGTCACACATTGAAATGAAACCAGCGCACGGTACGGAGCGGCGGTGTGCTTGGCAAGAAGCCCATCAGTGTTTACCACACCACCAGAACTGCATCGCAGGCTTTGTTATTCATTGCTTTGCTTTGTTTCACGGCCCGATTTCCTTCCAGAGAAAAACTTACGCCCGTTTACCAGATGCCAGCACTAGTTCTCGGCTGGAAGAAAAGACCGTTTCTGTGCTGGTTTCACTGGTGGACTGGTGTAATCGTGCTGTTGAAGCGGGATGATTTAGGGCGGATTAAAATCCTGTCTTTTCTTAATAGACATTTGAAACCACATGATCCTTCAGAAATCATCCTAATATGCTGCTCAAGAAACGTTTATGATTATTATTATCAAGGTTAAAAACAGTTTTTGCTGCTTAACATTTTTTTGTGGAAACTATACCATTCAAACATTTGTGGTATGATTAAAAAAATTAAAGAAATTAATACTTTTATTCATCAAGGATGCATTAAATTGACAGTAAAGACATTTATAATGTTACAAAACATTTCTATTAAATAAATGCTTTAATACATTTTAACAAATACATTTAATAAACACAAATAAATGCTGTATCACCATCACAAATAAAAAGTATCACCATTTACACATGAAATGATAATCAGAAATATTTCTTGAGCAGCAAATCAGCATATTAGAATGATTTCTGAAGGATCATGTGACAATGAAGACTGGAGTAATGCCAAAACAGCCCTGACCCGTCGAGGCATGGACTCCTCTAGACCCCTGAAGGTGTGCTGTGGTATCTGGACCAAGATGTTAGCAGCAGATCCTTTAAGTCCTGTAAGTTGTGAGGTGGAGCCTCCATGGATCGGACTTGTTTGTTCAGCACATCCCACAGATGCTCGATTGAGATCTGGGGAATTTGGAGGCCAAGTCAACACCTCAAACTCGTTGTTGTGCTCCTCAAACCATTCCTGAACCATTTTTGCTTTGTGGCAGGAGCATTATCCTGCTGAAAGAGGCCACCAGGGAATACCGTTTAAGGGTGTACATGATCTGCAACAATGCTTAGGTAGGTGGTACGTGTCAAAGTAACTTCCACATGGATGGCAGGACCCAAGGTTTCCCAGCAGAACATTGCCCAAAGCATCACACTGCCTCCACCGGCTTGCCTTCTTCCCATACTGCATCCTGGTGCCATGTGTTCCCCAGGTAAGCGACGCACACGCACCCGGCCATCCACGTGATGTCAAAGAAAACATGATTCATCAGACCAGGCCACCTTCTTCCATTGCTCTGTGGTCCAGTTCTGATGCTCACGTGTCCACTGTTGGCGCTTTCGGCGGTGGACAGGGGTCAGCATGGGCACCCTGACTGGTCTGCAGCTATGCAGCTCCATACGCAACAAACTGATGCACTGTGTATTCTGACACCTTTCTATCAGAACCAGCATTAACTTCTTGAGCAATTTGAGCTACAGTAGCTCGTCTGTTGGATCGGACCACACGGGCCAGCCTTCGCTGAGTCTTCGCTGAGTCCATGACCCTGTCGCCGGTTCACCACTGTTCCTTCCTTGGACCTCTTTTGATAGATACTGACCACTGCAGACCAGGAACACCCCACAAGAGCTGCAGTTTTGGAGATGCTCTGACCCAGTCGTCCAGCCATCACAATTTGGCCCTTGTCAAACTCGCTCAAATCCTTACGCTTCCTGCTTCTAACACATCAACTTTGAGGACAAAATGTTCACTTGCTGCCTAACATATCCACCCACTAACAGTGCCGTGATGAAGAGATAATCAGTGTTATTCACTTCACCTGTCAGTGCTCATAATGTTATGCCTGATCGATGTATATATGTATTCAAAACACAAATTTAACTCTTTAAAAAAAAGTGGCACAAAATCATTATACATGATGATGTCCAGGTCTGAGTTTACAGACATCCAGATGTAACAGGACAGATGTAGGCTGGTGTGTGCGAGCGAAAGCGCTCTTGCAGTCGGGGCCCGATGGAAGTTGTGCATAGGCAGAGCTGCATTAATTGGAGGTGTCACGGCCTTCACCGCAGCTTTCACGCTTCACTCCCCACCTAATGTAAATTAGAGGCTACACAAGTTATCCATTTGAGATATTGAGCTGGTATAGAGATAAAGCCGTGCACTTACTCTCCGCAGGTGCCCGGGGACCACGCTCCGTTTATCTGTCGCCTGCATTACTGCACACAGCCACTCGCTGCAGGTGCCATCAAATATTAAACGCTAACCTCTTTTTCTTTACTGACCAAACCAAAGTGGTCACTTGGGCCCCGAGGCGAGTCTAAGAGTTTTTCTTCTCTTCAATTTTCCTTTATTCCAAACAAAAACAAAGCGTCTGGAGCAGGCCTTCTTTCAGGAATGGTAATCTGTGAGGGGAACGGATGATATTTTTTTTAGCTCACGAGAGTTCCTTGCCACTTGCTATGCTTTAATGCAAAGTTGCGAATATTGCAAAAAATATTCACGAATAAGGCACTGTTTCCATCCCATGTGTTTAAGATAACAAATTGTCACTTCCTGGGAAATTGGTGCAAAATATCTGTAACCGCAAGTCGAACACACCTAATGGCTGAGGCGTTTCAGAACAACTAAAACATTTGAGATGCTGTGATACGATTGGTCCGCTGGTTAGTCCAGTTATCCAATGACATCCTCTGTTGTTTTTTGTTGTGCATTGAGTATTCAGTAAATGTGTTTCCATCTTAGTTTATGCGCATGCCTTCTTAACGGATAAAAAAATGATCAGTTTTTATGTGCATTTTTAGAATTGATGCGCATCTTGGCATTTCCATCCAGCATTTTTCACGCGATATACACAAATTTATGTAAAAATAAGCGAATGGAAACAGCTACTGACGCCTTTGGCTTACTTAGTTGGGATTAGAAAGATACTTAATATTCAGTAATATTATCAACACTATTAGATATGAAAGCTACAGAATTAAAAAAAAAAGATAATTGTGACTTTATAACTCGCAATTCTGACTTAATATCTCGCAATTCTGACTTTATATCTCGCAATTCTGACTTTATATCTCACAATTCTGACTTTATATCTCGCAATTCTGACTTTATATCTTGCAATTCTGACTTTATATCTCGCAATTCTGACTTTATATCTTGCAATTCTGACTTTATATCTCGCAATTCTGACTTTATATCTCGCAATTCTGACTTTTTTGCTCGCAATTCTGACTTTATAACACAATTCTGACTTTATATCTCACAATTCTGACTTTATATCTCACAATTCTGACTTTATATCTTGCAATTCTGACTTTATATCTCGCAATTCTGACTTTATAACACAATTCTGACTTTATATCTCGCAATTCTGACTTTATATCTCACAATTCTGACTTTATATCTCACAATTCTGACTTTATATCACACAATTCTGACTTTATATCACACAATTCTGACTTTATATCACTCAGTTCTGACTATATCTCAATTCTGACTTTACATCTCGCAATTCTGACTTTATCTCAATTCTGACTTTATAACTCGCAATTCTGACTTTATATCACACAATTCTGACTTTATATCACACAATTCTGACTTTATATCACACAATTCTGACTTTATATCTCGCAATTCTGACTTTATATCTCGCAATTCTGACTTTTTTGCTCGCAATTCTGACTTTATATCACACAATTCTGACTTTATATCACACAATTCTGACTTTATATCACACAATTCTGACTTTATATCTCGCAATTCTGACTTTTTTGCTCGCAATTCTGACTTTATATCACACAATTCTGACTTTATATCTCACAATTCTGACTTTATATCTCGCAATTCTGACTTTATATCACACAATTCTGACTTTATATCTCGCAATTCTGACTTTATATCACACAATTCAGACTTTATATCTCGCAATTCTGACTTTATATCACACAATTCTGACTTTATATCTCGCAATTCTGACTTTATATCACACAATTCTGACTTTATATCTCGCAATTCTGACTTTATATCACACAATTCTGACTTTATATCTCGCAATTCTGACTTTATATCTCACAATTCTGACTTTATATCTCGCAATTCTGACTTTATATCACAATTCTGACTTTATATCTTGCAATTCTGACTTTATATCGTGCAATTTGACTTTATATCTCGCAATTCTGACTTTATATCTCGCAATTCTAACTTTATATCATGCAATTCTGAGAAAAAAGTCAGAATTGCGAGGAAAAAAAAGTTGCAATTATTTTTTTAATTTTTAATTCAGAGGCGGAAACAAGCTTCCATAATTAGATGAGAACAAAACTTAAACTGAATTGAGCTGAATAATGACTATTGTCTTCTCTAGAGCTGCTTTATAGTTGAACTGAACTCATTTCATAATTGATGAACTTTACACAGTTATTGAACTGAACTGAATCAACACTGAACTGAATTGAGCTGAATATCTCATATTTGAAGAAGTTTGCATTGTTGATTATTTTCCTGTTCATCACTGTGAAGCTGATTTGAAACAGTCTGTATTGTATTAAGCGCTACATAAATAAAGGTGATGACTTTCCGTCGCCAACACGGTACATTTAATCAGCAATTTCATGACTTTTACCTTTGCTGTTTTAGTTTAGTGCTTTTAAATGTTATCTTATCTCACACATCATCAGAGAGCCCATCTGCCCTCAGGCCCGTTGTAAACGCGCGACAGCGCCTCCATCGGCGCCGCAGACGGGACTTTGGCTTCCGCCGACGGACACGCAAGTGACAGCAGGCCGCTTTACGTCTGCTCGCTGACACGCGCCTAATCTGATAACGAATGGGGACAGGTTGCGTTCCCCGTACCTGGCAAGTACTCCCCAACCTGCGTGCGTGGATTTCTTCGGATAAGACCCGTCTTGGCAACCGCTGGGATCCTCTGGAGAATAGTTATAGGGTGATTAATCATTGTTTAGGCGCGGAGTGTGTGGGAAGAATGGGAAAGCGGCGTTTCACACCTCTGAGGCAATTAATCCCTGTGATCTCCACCAGGTTTGTCTTGTAGATAAGTCAGGGTACAAAACTGTTCCTAATTTATCAACCCACTCATGCCATCCGGCATAAAACACACAATTTATTTCCAATCATTTATAGTCAAATTTTAAAAAGAGTGACTTTGCCACATCCAAGTGTGCCTTATATTAGCTTCATATAAACTAAGTACCCGAGATTACAATGGGAATCTTGTTTTATTGTGCACATCTGGTCGAGTCACAATGCATTTTCTCATTTGCAAGCTAAATTTTGGAGTGAATATGGCATAAATCATTTTACTAATAAGAAGCATAAGTGACATGAAGTCATCACGGAACAAAGGAAGAACATATGGCCTTAAAATCACGCCGAGGTATGTAACCTAGGTGAGGATGATATTAGGAAAGATCTTCGGGTAATGGCGTTTCTCATTTGCCTCCGTGTCAAAGACAAAATTCTCCTCGATTTTTGAACTTTCTATTGATAAAATAATCCTGAAAAAATTTTGTTTCCATAAAAATATCAGGCAGAAGCACAACTGTTTTCAACATTGATACTAAATAAGAAATGTTTCCTGAATCATCATATTAAAATGATTTCTGAAGGATCATGTGACACTGAAGACTGGAGTAATGATGCTGAAAATTCAGCTTTGATCACAGGAATAAATTACTTTATAAAATATATTCAAACAGAAAACAGTTATTTTAAATTGCAAAAATATTTCTTAATTTTACTCAATTTAAATGAACCTACGACAGGCTTTTTCTTTGTTAAGAAGAGATATTCAGGCAATGAAGTTTCTTATTTGCCACTGTGTCTCCTCGCTGTTGTTTTGAACTTTCTATTGATCAAATAATCCTTAAAAAAAATTGTCACCACTTACATAAAAATATAAAACAGCAGCACAACTGTTTTCAACATTGATAATAATCAGAAATGTTTCTTGAATCATCATATTAGAATGATTTCTGAAGGATCATGTGACACTGAAGACTGGAGTAATGATGCTGAAAATTCAGCTTTGATCACAGGAATAAATTACTTTTTACAATATATTCACATAAAAAACGGCTATTTTAAATCACAAAAATATTTCTCAATTTTACTCAATTTAAACGAACCTACGACAGTTTTTTTTCTTTGTTAGAAAAAGATTGTTGAGTAATAGAATGATTTCTACTAGAAGGATCATGTGACACTGTATACTGGAGTAATGATGCTGAAAATTCAGCTTTGATCACAGGAATAAATTACTTTTCAAATTATATTCACATAGTAAAAAGTTATTTTATATCGCAAAAATATTTCTCAATTTTACTCAATTTAAACGAATTTATGACATGCTTTTTCTTCGTTAGGAAAATATATATTTGGCCAACGGCGTTTCTCATTTGCCTCCATGTCAAAGACAAAATTCTCCTCACTATTGTTTTTAATTTTTTATTGATCAAATAATCCTGAAAAAAAGTCACTCTTTCCATAAAAATATCAAGCAGAAGTACAACTGTTTTCAACACTGATAATAATCAGAAATGTTGCTTGAAATGGCATATTAGAATGATTTCTGAAGGATCATGTGACACTGAAGACTGGAGTAATGATGCTGAAAATGATCACAGGAATAAATGACTTTATAAAATATATTCAAACAGAAAACAGTTATTTTAAATCACAAAAATATTTCTCAATTTTACTCAGTTTAAACAAACCTAGGCTTTTTCTTTGTTAGGAAAAAATCTTCGATTAATGGCGTTTCTCATTCGCCACCGTGTCAAAGAGGAAATTCTCCTCGCTGTTCTTTTGAACTTTCTATTGATCAAATAATCCTGAAAAAGTGTCATTTCCATAAAAATGTCAAGCAGCAGCACAACTGTTTTCAACACTGATAATAAATCATCATATTAGAATGATTTCTGAAGGATCATGTGACACTGAAGACTGGAGTAATGATGCTGAAAATTCAGCTTTGATCACAGGAATAAATTATATTTTAAACTATATTCAAAAGGAAAACAGCTATTTTAAATCACAAAAAAATATTTCTCAATTTAAACGAACCTACGACAGGCTTTTTCTTTGTTAGAAAAAGATCGTCAAGTAATCACGTTTCTCATTCGCCTCCGTGTCAAAGAGGAAATTCTCCTTGACTTGATTAAACAGCACGTAAAACACATCAGCACTTAAGCGCAGTCAATGCGGCCATTACAAGATCACAAAGCCTATTCTTTGAGCGCGTCGAGAAAGCATCAGCCCTTCGAACAATATAGTGATGGATGGACTAAAAATGACACATGAATTTCTTTATTATGAGCGTGCTCATTCCGGGTCTGTGCTTGTGGATTCCAAATCATATTTGCCTCCTAAAATAAAGGGGGGGTTCGGAGTGCGTGCCAATAATAGTAAAATGCTTCGAGTTTTAATTGCATCATTACGTCCCCAATATCAGCAGCTCGCCTGCCAATATCAATATTGCCAAGGCATGGGTGGAATATAGATGGCCCAGGGTGAGCGTGGGTATCCTCAGAGCGGCCTGTCTGCCAGCTTCATCTCTCCTGCCCGCTGAGAAGGGAGGAAAAGAAGTAGGCCGGAGATCAGCTCGTCTTTCTATTGTCCCTCTGTATTCCCTTAATTACTGATGGATCTTGTTTGGCTTTTGATGGCAGCCTTGGATCTGTAGTTGCAACACATAGGAATAGACGTGTCCGGTGGGAAACATCGTATTACGGCCGTGTGTGTGTGTGTGTGTGTGAGAGGGAGAGGAGGAGCAAACAGTTGAGAGAAGGAAGGAGTAGACGGAGGTGCTGGTGTATTTGAAGATGGAAACCCAAACAAAGGAAGGGAGCATGACGGTGCAGATCCGACCGGCAGCGTTACACCAGGCCTCTGTGTCTGTCACGACACCATTCTTTTCAGCTGAGATGATGACAGATGCATTCTGGGATTGCTCAGAGGAACCACACTGACGTTCAGTTTGAACATGATAGGCCAGAAGAGCCTCAGTGTCACTCTGTCATTCAGTCGTGAAAAGGATTTCAAATATTCATAAAAAACATATTCAAGGCATCATTCTATAACAATAGTTTTATTAAATAATTTTTAAAATATATATTGTTTCTTTGTTAATTTTAAATTATTATTATTATTATTATTATTATTGGTAATAATAATTATTTTTATTGATTACTTATTTTGTTTTCCCAGGTTAAGCATTAGTGCATTTATTTATTTAATCATTACTGCAAAAAATATTAATACTTTTATTAATAATAATTATTATTATAGTTATAATTATTTCTTTTATTGATTTCTCATTTTGTTTTCCCATGGTAAGCATTGCATGGTAAGTGCAAAAAAGATTTATTTGTTTGTTTATTTGTTAATCATCAGTGCAAAAATTATTTATAATTTTATTAATAATAATAATAATAATAATTAAATATTATTATTGGTTATAATAATTATTTTTATTGATTACTCATGACTGTTTTCACAGGTTAGGCATTAGTGCATTTATTATTTATTTATTTGGTTATTAATAATTAGTGCAATTTTTTATAATTTCATTAATTATTATTATTATTTTTATTGATTACTCATTTTGTTTTCCCAGGTTAAGCATTAGTGCATTTACTTATTTATTTATTTAATCATTACTGCAAAAATATTAATACTTTTATTATTAATAATAATAACAATAATAATTATTATTGTTGGTTATAATTATTTCTTTTATTGATTTCTCATTTTGTTTTCCCATGGTAAGCATTAGTGCAAAAAAGATTTATTTGTTTGTTTATTTGTTAATCATCAGTGCAAAAATTATTTATAATTTTATTAATAATAATAATAATAATTAAATATTATTATTGGTTATAATAATTATTTTTATTGATTACTCATGACTGTTTTCATAGGTTAGGCATTAGTGCATTTATTATTTATTTATTTGGTTATTAATAATTAGTGCAATTTTTTATAATTTCATTAATTATTATTATTATTGATTACTCATTTTGTTTTCCCAGGTTAAGCATTAGTGCATTTATTTATTTAATCATTACTGCAAAAATGTTAATACTTTTATTATTAATAATAATAATAATTATTATTATTATTGTTGTTGGTTATAATTATTCGTTTTATTGATTTCTCATTTTGTTTTCCCATGGTAAGCATTAGTGCAAAAAAGATTTATTTATTTGTTTATTTGTTAATCATCAGTGCAAAAATTATTTATAATTTTATTATTATTAATAATAATAATAATAATAATTAAATATTATTATTGGTTATAATAATTCTTTTTATTGATTACTCATGATTGTTTTCACAGGTTAGGCATTAGTGCATTTATTATTTATTTATTTATTATTAATTATTATTATTATTATTATTATTATTATTGGTTGTAATAATTATTTTTATTTATTAATCTTTTTTTTCCATGTTAAACATTAGTACTTAATTAAGCATTAGTGAAAAAAATATGTATTATTATTATTATTATTATTAATATTGGTTATAACAATTATTTTTATTGATTTACTCATTTTGTTTTCCCAGGTTAAGCATCAGTGCAATTATGTATTTGTTTGTTTGTTTGTTGTTAAGCATTAGTGAAAACATGTTTTATTTATTCATCATCATCATCATATTATTATTATTATTATTATATTGGTTGCAATTTTTATTTTTATTTTAATTGTTTACTCCTTTTGTTTTCCCAGGGTTAACCATTAGTGCAAAAAAGCATGACAAAAAGCTGTGGAAAAGTTCAGAGGAGGAAGAATCTGGTCAAAAGCACAGTGCACATGGTGAGTTTAGCAACACGCTGATGAAGTTACTCATTTACTCATGTAAACTGCATTAATTCACATGTGACATTGGTGTTACATTGTTTAATGTAAATGCAAAAGATTTTTATCAAAAAAAAAAAAAAAAAAGATTTTCCTGTTAAAAGGTGCAAAACCTGCTCAAGTATGCTCACCTGCTCACACTTTTATCCACACAAGCTTGACTGAAGAGGCAAAAAGGCCAAAACTGAAATGAAAGACAGCAGTCTCAGGATGATTCAGTGTTGAACGCTGCGAGAAGATTGACTTGTTCAACTTCTTTGTTCTTTTCCTCTGTATCGGAGGCTCTGGAGCGCTCTGTCACTCTTAATTAAAATGTTGTTTACATATTAATTCCATTTTAAACACAGTCATATAGTTTTGATGATAACAGATGGTGCGGTGAGATAATGGAGGGGTTAGTGTGGAGAAAGATTGCACATGATTTATTAAGATTTACTTTATTAGCGAGGCCCAGACATAAATTGCGTTATTGCGTCCAACCTCAACTTTCCCAGACTGAGACGATTCCTGATCTCATCGTTTCACATTGGCACATTCACATCTGCTCGTTCGAGGAGAAGCGCTCTCGGATGAAGTGTTTTTCTCGCTCGAGTTATGAAGGAAAGGGGTCAGCGATATTGTGATTGAATGTTTTCTACGCCGAAATGAT
>CM075481.1:1420000-1475000 GCA_037950665.1 Hypophthalmichthys nobilis | reverse complement strand
ATGATAATAATGCAATTATATTATTTGTATAAATATAATTTTCACATAATAAAACTTGAAATTGTTTGTTTGACTATTTATTTACATGATCATAAACATTCATTGTGTATGTGAAATACATTTGTCATATATATATATATATATATATATATATATACATATATATTACATTATTTATATTATATATGATAATAAAGATTTTATAAATTCTATAATTTAATATTATTTAATATAATATTAATGATTCATAATATTCTTTTAATATTATTAATAATTATTTTTACACAATAGATTTATTTTTATAAACATTCACACACACATATATATATTTATGATAATGAGATTCTATAAATTATTATTGTTTATAATAATATTTAACTATTTATTTAAATTATCATAAACATTCACACACACATACAGTATATTTATTATAATACAATTTATTCAATAAATTGTTTATAATAATATTATTTATTAATAATATTATATATAATGTTCACACAATACATTTTAAAATTATTTTACTCTATTTAAGTGATCATAGATATATTTATATATATATATAAACACTGTTCTCATGCATTTTGGCTACTTCTCTGAGACGTGACACATCGGTGACCTCTCAGTAAAGCCCTTAATGACTGGCATCGGTGGGCATGTGTTACGTGGGCATGTGCGAGTTCATCAAAGCAAATTAGCGGCGTCTCGATACTTCAGCACTTTTAAACGGGGCCTGTACTTGTTTGCTGTTTTTTTTATGAATCCATTATGATTAGAAATTAGAGACAGTGGGGTTGGGGGAAGAAACGCTGCATTGTTTTTAACAAAAATTAGCATTCTGTGAGAGATCTATCCCCAGGCTTAATTAAGGCAAATTCAGTATTCCAGTTCATCATTGGCTTTATGTAATGTTAAAAAACAAGTTCTGCTTATTGGCATCTGTTTATTTCTTATTAAAAAAGAAAACATTATACCGGGTGATTTGGCACCTTCGTAGTTTGTGCCTGGGCCTCATATTATGGGAATTCTCGGTTTGTGCGATGATTAAATGCTTAATAAAAAATTCATTGCTGTCGCCAACATCTGCATTGTAGCTCTAACGGCTCACTGGAGTGTGTGCGGCTTGTAAACTTTCCAAACGCGCCGTCGAGAACCCTGGAAAGTTCAGCGCCGAGTTTGCTGCGCTCATTACGCCGCTGCTCCTGCGCCTGCGATTAGACAAAGAACATCTTTAATTGCTTTAAAATCGGAATGCATGATAAGAACGGATTAATTTGATTTTTCTGTTTCTACAAGTAGCAGATGGTTTATGTCTTAGGAATGCTCATGTTGTAAAACGAGATCCCAGCTCGCCTCTGATTGGTCACTGTTAATGAAGCGTGCTGTGCTGATTATTGATTTAGAAAATGAGGATGACACCAGGATTGTGTGTGTTGGGGTAATAAATTAAAAAGCAGGGTGCTTCTCGTTTAACGGCCGTCACCAACGTAACTTAAATAACGTGAAATGTTTGATTCGCCATTCAGGTGGTCTCCGGCCCGTCGAAGTAATTTATTATTTATTGTGAGTTTGTATGATTCTCCTAGACGCTGCTAACAAGCAGATGGTCGACTTGACTTATTTGTGTTTTGTGTTTCTGAATGACCGATCAGGTGCATGATGGGAAATTCAATGAGCTGCTTGTCAGAGGAGAAACAATTCATTGGAGAGAGCCCACCAAAGCTGTGTGTGTGTGTGTGTGTGTGCTCAGCTTTGTTAAGATCTCTCTCTCTCTCTCTCTCTCTCGACCCCCTCCCTCCCTCTCTATCTATCTTGTATTATTATTGGCTGTGGCAAGAGCAGCTGTTTCGGAGTGGCGTTCCTCTCTGCATTAATAACTTTCCGCTGGTGATTAGCACGCAGAAGTGCGGTCCAGTGATGGAGCTAATGTAGTCCTCTCGAGGCCTGTCTGTCTCTCCTGAGGACCGTCTGTGTCTCTGAGTGCCGTCTTGTACCTGTTCCACTGAGTCGAGGGAACATCTCTCAGGACCGGCCCATGTTTTTTACCTTTACATTTCTAAAAACACTGTGTTGTTACGTCTGACCCAGGATCTGAGTAACACAAACACTACCCAAACACTGGGTTGTTACATCTGACCCAGCAGCTGGGTAACACAAAAACTACCCAAACACTGGGTTGTTACGTCTGACCCAGGATCTGTGTAACACAAAAACTACCCAAACACTGGGTTGTTACATCTGACCCAGCAGCTGGGTAAAACAAAAACTACCCAAACACTGGGTTGTTACGTCTGACCCAGGATCTGAGTAACACAAACACTACCCAAACACTGGGTTGTTACATCTGACCCAGCAGCTGGGTAACACAAAAACTACCCAAACACTGGGTTGTTACGTCTGACCCAGGATCTGTGTAACACAAAAACTACCCAAACACTGGGTTGTTACATCTGACCCAGCAGCTGGGTAACACAAAAACTACCCAAACACTGGGTTGTTACGTCTGACCCAGGATCTGAGTAACACAAACACTACCCAAACACTGGGTTGTTACATCTGACCCAGCAGCTGGGTAAAGCTAAAACTACCCAAACACTGGGTTGTTACGTCTGACCCAGGATCTGTGTAACACAAAAACTACCCAAACACTGGGTTGTTACGTCTGACCCAGCAGCTGGGTAAAGCTAAAACTACCCAAACACTGGGTTGTTACGTCTGACCCAGGATCTGGGTAACACAAACACTACCCAAACACTGGGTTGTTACGTCTGACCCAGCAGCTGGGTAAAACAAAAACTAACCAAACACTGGGTTATTACGTCTGACCCAGCAGCTGGGTAAAACAAAAACTACCCAAACACTGGGTTGTTACATCTGACCCAGCAGCTGGGTAAAGCTAAAACTACCCAAACACTGGGTTGTTACGTCTGACCCAGGATCTGTGTAACACAAAAACTACCCAAACACTGGGTTGTTACGTCTGACCCAGGATCTGTGTAACACAAAAACTACCCAAACACTGGGTTGTTACGTCTGACCCAGGAGCTGGGTAAAGCTAAAACTACCCAAACACTGGGTTGTTACGTCTGACCCAGGATCTGGGTAACACAAACACTACCCAAACACTGGGTTGTTACGTCTGACCCAGCAGCTGGGTAAAACAAAAACTAACCAAACACTGGGTTATTACGTCTGACCCAGTAGCTGGGTAACACAAAAACTACCCAAACACTGGGTTGTTACGTCTGACCCAGGATCTGTGTAACACAAAAACTACCCAAACACTGGGTTGTTACGTCTGACCCAGGAGCTGGGTAAAGCTAAAACTACCCAAACACTGGGTTGTTACGTCTGACCCAGGATCTGGGTAACACAAACACTACCCAAACACTGGGTTGTTACGTCTGACCCAGCAGCTGGGTAAAACAAAAGCTAACCAAACACTGGGTTATTACGTCTGACCCAGTAGCTGGGTAAAACAAAAACTACCCAAACACTGGGTTGTTATGTCTGACCCAGCAGCTGGGTAACACAAAAACTACCCAAACACTGGGTTGTTACGTCTGACCCAGCAGCTGGGTAACACAAAAACTACCCAAACACTGGGTTGTTACGTCTGACCCAGCAGCTGGGTAACACAAAAACTACCCAAACACTGGGTTGTTACATCTGACCCAGCAGCTGGGTAACACAAAAACTACCCAAACACTGGGTTGTTACGTCTGACCCAGGATCTGAGTAACACAAACACTACCCAAACACTGGGTTGTTACATCTGACCCAGCAGCTGGGTAACACAAAAACTACCCAAACACTGGGTTGTTACGTCTGACCCAGGATCTGAGTAACACAAACACTACCCAAACACTGGGTTGTTACATCTGACCCAGCAGCTGGGTAAAGCTAAAACTACCCAAACACTGGGTTGTTACGTCTGACCCAGGATCTGGGTAACACAAACACTACCCAAACACTGGGTTGTTACGTCCTGACCCAGCAGCTGGGTAAAACAAAACTAACCAAACACTGGGTTATTACGTCCTGACCCAGCAGCTGGGTAAAACAAAAACTACCCAAACACTGGGTTGTTACATCTGACCCAGCAGCTGGGTAAAGCTAAAACTACCCAAACACTGGGTTGTTACGTCTGACCCAGGATCTGGGTAACACAAAAACTACCCAAACACTGGGTTGTTACGTCCTGACCCAGCAGCTGGGTAACACAAAAACTACCCAAACACTGGGTTGTTACGCCTGACCCAGGAGCTGGGTAAAGCTAAACTACCCAAACACTGGGTTGTTACGTCCTGACCCAGGATCTGGGTAACACAAACACTACCCAAACACTGGGTTGTTCACGCCTGACCCAGCAGCTGGGTAAAACAAAACTAACCAAACACTGGGTTATTACGCCTGACCCAGTAGCTGGGTAAAACAAAACTACCCAAGCGCTGGGTTGTTACGTCTGACCCAGGATCTGTGTAACACAAAAACTACCCAAACACTGGGTTGTTACGTCCTGACCCAGCAGCTGGGTAAAGCTAAAACTACCCAAACACTGGGTTGTTACGCCTGACCCAGGATCTGGGTAACACAAACACTACCCAAACACTGGGTTGTTCGTCCTGACCCAGCAGCTGGGTAAAACAAAAACTAACCAAACACTGGGTTATTACGTCTGACCCAGCAGCTGGGTAAAACAAAAACTACCCAAACACTGGGTTGTTACATCTGACCCAGCAGCTGGGTAAAGCTAAAACTACCCAAACACTGGGTTGTTACGTCTGACCCAGGATCTGGGTAACACAAAAACTACCCAAACACTGGGTTGTTACGTCTGACCCAGCAGCTGGGTAACACAAAAACTACCCAAACACTGGGTTGTTACGTCTGACCCAGGATCTGGGTAACACAAAAACTACCCAAACACTGGGTTGTTACATCTGACCCAGGAGCTGGGTAACACACAAACTACCCAAACACTGGGTTGTTACATCTGACCCAGGAGCTGGGTAACACAAAAACTACCCAAACACTGGGTTCTCTGATGACGAGGGCGGGGCAACCTGTCACTCACATGAGATCCACCAATAGCAAACCACAGCCATCCAATCAATTCCCCACAGACAGTCTCAAGTCCCGCCCTACATTTGTTCTTGTTCCAAAAGCGTTTCATTCGGATATACGTCACAATAGGGAGGAAAAGACTATCGCAACTTACGTTTCATGCCAACTTTAAAAATGGAGTGCTTTTGACTGACATTTTATTTATTAATAAAATTATTTCATATAAAATAGGTGTGGAATATAAACAGACACTGCAACAGAAACAGATGTCTGTCGACTGAATGTGCGCTGCATCAAAGATTGAAGTGTAGACATCTTCATTATTATATTAATAATTAGAATCAGGGCTTGACATTAAAGGGCACCTATAATGCCTCTTTCACAAGATGTAATATAAGTCTCTGGTGTCCCCAGAATGTGTCTGTGAAGTTTCAGCTCAAAATACCCCACAGATCATTTATTATAGCTTGTTAAATTTGCCCCTATTTGGGTGTGAGCAAAAACACACTGTTTTTGTGTGTGTCCCTTTAAATGCAAATGAGCTGCTGCTCCCGGCCCCCTTTCCAGAAGAGGGCGGAGCTTTAACAGCTCAACAACAACAAAACTGGAGAATCTCACGCAGCCAAAATGACGCCTGCCTTGTATTGCACCTCATTCACAAAGCAGCCTGGAGTGAAATGATTCGCGCAGACATAAACAAATTTAGGTAGATTTTGGAGCGCATTATCTTCAAAAATAAAAACTAACTCAGTGGCTCAGATGTTGGGAGAAAATGAAGAGTCTTATGTTCAGTCTTACATCCAAAAACAGAACACCGGGATTGCTTATGAGACATTGTTGTCGGTAAAGCTGCTCGAGTGCGGAGAAAATGACGGACAGCGTACAACTCGCTGATGGCGGAAACTGTAGTAATGCAGGACTGTCAGTCAGTGGCTGTGGGCGGGGCCTGAGCAGTGTGATGTCACAAAATGGCATGTCTAATGAGACTACTTTGGTTAAATGGGGATTAAAAAAGTGGAGTGGGTGGATTTTTATCATTGTAGGGTGGTTGAGTTCGGTCAACACACATTTATGTCCAAACACCATGTAAAAGTGGATTTTGCATAATAGGTGCCCTTTAACACAGTCACTCCTACTAGCCACTTCGGCAGGTTGAATTTTATACATATGATATACATTTTTCAATTGTAGTCTTTTCAAAAGTCATTTGAAATAATAAACTAAGTGCAATGTAGTGTCAAAAATATAGATTTTTCGATACATATCGATACTAAAATATCTGAAATGCTTTCAATACTCATTTTCCGCAGAATAGATACACTATAGCTGCTCGTTTCATTTGTTCTGGATGAATATTGTTGCCGTTACATGGCTTGAATTTTGGTGTGGGATTGTGTGTATTGCGAATAATTTTACTCATTCCCACAGATTTTGTTCTCACACCCAAAGTGCGGCACATAAAGCCGCCTCTCAGTACTAAATTGCATTCTTTTTCATTGATTATTGTGCTAAAATAATGTCAAAATGCTGGTCTTGGCAAGTATTCAGTTATGTTTGAAGTGAACGTCAACAGTTGAAAAAGAAAACGCATGTGTAACAGCATAATGGATCCGTGCGTCAGGTCTTAAAGTGACAGCAGCCTAATAACCCTGCTGCCAAATTATGAAATAATATTAAAAATATCTATATGGCAGTTTTTCCCCATGGTATAGATGTCAAAATTGTGGCCAGTGAAAATGCTGAGTGGCTAGTAACTCACAAAAAAAAAATCTTCTTTTGTGTTCAACAGAAGAAAGAAATTCACACAGGTTTGGAACAACACAAGGGTGAGTAAATAATGACAAAATGTTCATTTTTGGGTGAAATATCCCTTTAATTGGGGGTTGAACAATATATGTTCAAATTTTGGACTGATCATATTGTTTTAGAAGACTTCGAATATCCTGTTTTTACGATCCAGCATGTTGTTTGGAAAAGAGCAGCCTGCACATTACATCTAAATAGCTCATTTTGGGTTCCACAGTAAAACCTGAGGGTGAGTAAATGATTGCAGAGTTTTCATTTTTCAACGAAGTAGTCATGTAAATTTGACTGCTGTCTGCCTAATGCCCGTTGTCATTTCCATATTTCCCCAAGCAGACTAACAGCAGTGATCCATGTTCTTATGATCGTGATCTCTGCACAGAGCCGTTCTCTGCATTGTCAGTAAGTCAGCATCTTTTGAATATTTTGCCACCTGTTACTGTCCGCAGGCTAAGTTGTCATGCCGTGACACCCGTGTGGCAGGTCTTCGTTCCCACAGGAGGCGCAAAGCAGCAGAGGCGCTGCGGGTGAGGAGGGGGAAACCCCTTGTGGATTTTTTGCATCATTAACTATTTACGTGATGCCACTTCACGTTATTTACACTGGACTGATGGTAATGCTGTTCAGAGCTGCTCCAGAGAGCACAGAACCGTGTGCTAATGTTGTTCAGAAACGCCACCTGCAGATGCAAACACACTTCATTGTGTCATAGAAGAAGATCTGCTTGCCCACGTTTATACCTGGTATTAAAATTCATCCTTGTGTCTTCTGTGAATGCAAGAATGCATAAAGAGAAATTTTTAATATTAACAGTTCTTAGCGACCACAGCTGTCAAGTTCCAAAAAAGGACAAAACAGTATAAAATAGATCAAAACTATCATACGACTTCAGAAGGTTTGAATTAAAGTGCACAAATATGGATCACTTTTATTTGTCCCATTTGGAGTCACACTTTAAAGAGTCACAGGCTGAACTTCATGGAAATACAAAAGGATTATTGATCATAAATCATATATATTCGCTTTCAAAATTTGGGAAATGTTTAGCTAAAATCAAACCCAAATCAAATCGTTAAATCAAATTTATTTATTTTAAAATATATATATATAAATCAGGCTTTTAATTTTGTCTAAATTAAGCTGTCCAGTTTGGGATGTTAGAAAAGTAAGTGCATATATATATATATATATATATATATATATATATATATATATATATATATAGTAAGTTAATTCATTTACATGTAGTGATTTTTAAAATAAATTTAAAAGAAATATTTAAATTTATTTATTTTATTTTTATAAATATTTAAATTATTTTAAATAAATTTAAAATAATTAATATTTATTTTTACTATATATATATATATATATATATATATATAATTTACTGTGTGTATATATATATATATATATATATTTTAATTTTTTATTAATTCATTTACATGTATTGATTTTTTTAAATAAATTTAAAATAAATATTTAAATTTATTTATTTTATTTTTATAAAAATATATATATATATATATATATATATATATATATATATATATATATATACTGTGTGTACTGTGTATATTGATTTTTTTAAATAAATGTAAAATATTTAAATTATTTTTAATACAAATTAATATTTATTTTTTATATTTTTTTATTTTTATATTTTTTATATTTTATATATATATATATATATACACAGTATATACAGTGTATGTATATATATATTTGTCAAATTTGTTAATATGATATTTTTGGGCCTTAAACCTGTATGAGTTTCTTTGTTCTGTTGAACACAAAAGAAGATTTTTTTGAAGAATGTTGGAATGTTGCTGGTCCCCATTGACTTCCATAGTGTTTTCTTCATACTTCAAATTTTTTATGGTATATATGTATATATATATATATATATATACATTATAAGATTTGTAATATAGTGCACAAATCGTATGGGCCACTTTTATGGTGTTTTTTTGTTCCCTTTTTCAATCACACTGTTCTACACTTTAAAGATGCAGGTTTAAAGATGAACCTCGTGGAAATTGCTTCACCCCAAGAACACAACAGGAAGTCACACATTGCGTTATTAATAGTATTCCCCCCCCCACGCACTGCACATCTGTACTGAAACGAGAGTTCAGCTGTTTCAGATGTCAAACGCAAGCTTCACGTATGCGGTTATCTCTCATCTTTCTGCACAACACGCCACAGCCTGCCAATGGAGCCGCGTGCCGAATCAAGCAGCTGTTAAACACACAAACACAATCGCACTTTCACAAAAGTTTGCTGGCATTTGGTCATCTTGTTTTTTCTGCTTTAGAAAAGGGCTCCAAGTACACATCTGTTGAAAGGGTTGTGTTTTAAATGGGGCATATCATACATTTTTTATTATGCAATTTTTTCACTGAGGTCTACTTATAATGTCAGTAAAGGTCTTTTCCGCACCCAAAACAGCCGTAAGTCGGCTATTCATGACTTTTCAAGTCTTTTATGACATGTACGGTAGATCTTTTGTTTCTGTGTTTCACCATTGGCTCCAGTGTTCATTGATTCAGTACCTCATTTTGTTCAGAAATGAATTAATTTCTTGCTTTCTGAAGGAAACAGATTTCCATGCAGGGTTTGATATATAAGCATCCCCAGTGTTTGTTTTGAAGTCATGATCCAAACTCAATGGGAAACAATGGAGCATATTTTGACCACAGCCACTCGAGGATGAGGATCATTTTTCGCAGCGTTTCAGAATCGACTTCTGTCTCGAGCTCCGTCACATGGGATTCCCCTCAAACAGGGTAGTTTTTATTAAACATAGCTATTTGTGGAAGTCACTGAGCTGAAGCTCCTCCACCACAATAATTAGCCAGAAATTAACAAGACATGTTCATTTAGGTTGAATTATTCTAGACATTTATTTCATTTGTCATGCTGTAAGATACATGGAGGGCCCTGAAATAGACGAGCGTTTGCTTATTATAGAAGACTGCTTATTAGTAGACTTAATATCTGCTGACACTTTATTTTGATGCTCTTCAACAGACATTCTACTGACTGTAAGTGACTTTACAACTACATGTCAACTTATTCTACTAACCCGAACCCTAATCTAACAGTTTACTAATACTCTAATGAGAGTTAGTTGATGTGTAACTGCAAAATTACTTATTACAGTTAGAAGAATGTCTTAAAGTGGACTATCGAAATAAAGTGTCACCATACTCTATAAATGAGGTTACTTTGGGCAAAACTGTATATTATGCTCTGAATCAGTAGTATGGTCAATATTTATGACAACAATGTTTATAATAATAATAAACTTTGTTTTTTATAGCACCTTTTAATAGTAGCAAATAAGCAAATAAAAATAGTAGCAAAGTAGCAAATAAAATAATTCTAAAGGAGCCTTTTAAATAACACTTTTCAACTAAAAACGGAAAACTTTTTATTGCGTTTTGGCCGTTCATTTACGTGACAACAGCGTTTTGGGGGCCTTAAAATGCAAACTTTTGAAAAAGTGCAAGTTTTTGAAAATGATACCGTTATGGTCTCTGTATAAACTGTAAAAATGTGAATTTGTAAAAACAGTAATGTCATGCGTGTATTACGTCTACAGGCGTGTACACTGTAAACAAAAAAGTTCACTCAACTTAATTTATTGAGTTATCTTTTTGCTTTGATTCACTTGTATGAACTTAGAATATTAAGAATTTTAACTTGAAAAGTTTTGTTGGCACAATTAAATAATTGACCCAACTACTTATTTCAGGTAACTTGCAGTCTGAAAATAATGATGGGTTAAAAATAACCCAAGTTGGGTTGAAAATGGACAAACTCAGTCATTGGGTTAATTTTGGGTTAAATGTTTGACCCAGCCTGCTGGGTAGTTTTATTTAACTCATCTGTTGTTTAAAAATTACTGTATTGCTCGCTTAAAATAAACCCAATTTTATATACAATAGGTTGGAAATGAACATTTATTAATAAGTTGTAAGAATGTAATGAATAAGTAAGCAATAAGGTATGAGAGGCTGTGCTGTATCGTGAATAAGTCACTGCTGAAGGGCGTTGTTATTCATGATACAGCACTAACCTCAAATACCTTATTGCTTTTATAAAACGGTTACCACACAAAACAAATATTAAAGCCAAAAGTATGTAACAATGCAACTTTTGTGAAGTAAACTTTCACTAAAAGCCTTCCTTTCGCCGAAAAAAATAGTCCCTGACCGTGAACAGCAACATAAGTTACATTATTACGCCATTAGATGGCGGCAAAGACTGTCTTTATGAGTGTGTCAGTCAGTAGCGAAGACTTTTACTTTGAAAAGACTGAATTGTTGTGAACACGGAACAAGACACAACTGATAAATGCTTTGACTAGTGCTGTCAGTCACGGGAAAACCCCTTACCTGTTAAAAGGACAAGATAATACATCGGACATTTAAACAGATTTTTTATTATGAACATAGGACTGACCTGAAGGAAAATGCTAAATCTGAATGCAGGTAATAAACTCGCTCACTCGATCTCTTTCTCACAATACTCTTCTGCATAACACAGTAAGCTTCAATGAACAATATCAATTGAGAACAAACAGTTTACGTTGCTAAGAGTGGTTGCTAAGGGTGTTGTGTAGTGATACACAGAAGTGTTGGGTGAAGCGGTCATAGCTGTGTTTTATCGTGAGTAAAACATAGCTATTGACCAATCAGAATCAAGGACATGAACTAACCGTTTTATAATAATTAAATAATAAACATTTATTAAATTGTTAATTAATAAATGTTCACCTTTTGATTATTATTGTTGCCTCTAACTTAATGTCTGATTTTTAACCTATTTTGGGTTCATTTTAAGCCAGACATATAGTCATTTTTAAATAAAACTGCCCAGCAGGTTGGTCAATCATTTAACACAACTGCTGGGTTAGTCCATATTAAACCCAACTTGGGTTGTTTTTAACCCAGCATTGTGGACTTAAAAGGTTTAGTTGAATGTTATAAACTTACTTTTTTAAGTTGTCTATACAAAAATTCAAGTTAATTTAACTTATTGTGGCTTATTTTCCTAACTTAGAATAGCAAGTTCAACCAAATAAAACACATTTTTCCATATAAAGGACTTTATTGTCAACAGTTTCCCCTACAAATGAACAAATCTAAAGGACAAAACAGTCAATCAAGTTCAAACATTCAGAGTATCGATGGCCAGTGTTTATTTGAAAAATAAATTCTTTACAAAGTGACATCGCCAACTACTGGTCTGGCAGCAGAATGCAGCGTTAGTTGTTTTCACGGATCCATGAACGGGGATTGTTTTGACAACGTTGCCATACACAAAATTTTTCTAAAACTTCAGTTTTTAGTACATCATTGTCGTGTAAACGTACCCTAAGAGAAGATATAAAAACACTAAAGGATTCTGCATGTATATTTGTGATAATATAATATTAAGCAACATTGTGAATGTTTAGCCATTGTGTTTCCTTAAGTCCAGTTTCTTGTTCCTTCCTTGTTTCGTGACTCATGAGTGTGTTAAAATAGAGATTTATTTTTAAGAGTTAAATTCACTCTTAAATCAGTAACAATGAAGTTACTATATTATTGATTTTTATGTAAAGAAGTATATCTTTTCAGTCTTTTAATGTTTAAAATGCCCCATTTGAATTATTATTTATATTGAATAATCACACAATAACCAGCAGAGTTGTGGAACAGAATTCTCTTGTGATTTTACAGGGATCATCAAAGTGCCCTATAGAGGCGATTAAAGCAGAGAAATGTTGTGATTTTGATACTCAGTCAAACGTCTCTTTTTAAAGAGCTGTAACCTGAGGGGACGCTGTAATCAGATTCAGGGTCTTGATCATTGACTGTGCTCTGAGTTTGTGATCGGAGAGATTAGCACGCATAAAATAGAAGCGCTTTTACAATAGTATTATGACAATTTGAAGACCCATTATATGTAGATAAACTATCAGGGATCCTTTATCAATGCAACATCAGCTCTTGGGTTATGCTCACGTTAATCCAATTCAAAAACTGTTTCTGACGCTTACGTTTATTTTCTTTGCTACATTTTATCAAGTTCATTTGATGCACAACGTGCTCCAATTTATTACATTTTCAGTGCACTATTGAATGTGTTTTTCCTGTGTATATTTTAAGGATTAAACATGTGTATATATATATATATATATAATTGGAACAGGTTTTGGAACAGGTTTTGGAACAGGTTTAGAACAGGTTTAGCTAAAACAGAAAAAAAAAAAAGAAATCTAAACAAAACATGTTTTGTGGAAAGTCCCTGATACAGCTATATACAACTATATATATAGTACATTTCATTACATATTAATTCAAATGATTATAGCAAATTTATAATATACCTATCTTTGCTGTTATACCTATCTTACAAGTAAACCTGTTCCAAAACATGTTCCATTTTATACATAAAAAATGATTAATCCTGTACATATACACAGAAAAAAAAACATACAAACATATGTATATATAATGTTTTTTTCTCTCAGCGAAACCTGTTCCAAACTGTTCCAAATCTCGTTCCATTGTTATACATAAAATTATTTATACAGTATACACACAGTACATACATACATACATACATATCATTGAATGTTTTTTTTCTGTGTATGTGTTTAGGATTAATCCTTTTTTATAATAATTTTATATAAAAATGGAACATATTTTGGAACAGTTTTGGAACAGGTTTAGCTGAAAACAAAACCAAAAAATCTAAACAAAACACGTGTGTGTGTGTGTAATATATATATATATTCTTTATATTTTTGCACAGGTTTAGCTAAAAAATAAATGCAATTTGGTTTAAAATTCAGTTGTTTTTGCAATACAATTTGGGAACATTTCATATATATAGTACAATTTATTAAAAATCAATTAAAATTATTATGGCAAATTTATGATATAACTATTTTGTGCTGTTGATTTTTAATATATATATTGTATCTAATATCTCAGAATGAAAAGAAGATGGGATTAAGCCTTTAGAAATCTTGGATGGTTGTTGAAGGAAGCGCAGCGGTGGCAGGAACACAGACTCTGGTCTTAACGCTCTTCCCGCTGTGGGCTTTGATTGACAGTTCTGTCATCTGAATTCTTTAGCATGGCAAATGTTCTCAACCTAAACCCTGTTTTGTCTGTCATCATAATTTATTTAATCATATTTTACCATACCTTCCACCCTTCCCCCATCCCCTCTTGCCACAGATACATACTTTTCTCTCTCTCTCTGCACCATGTCGTAAACTAGGCATTTTTGTCACATTTATCAAAGGAACGCCCGTCCTGTGGAGATGTGAATTAAGACAGATTATTGGTCAATAATTCAGAACATGCCGTAGATGAACCGGACCCAGCAGCCCACCTGATGCTGGAGTGAAGATCTGCCATGTAAATAAATAATAGCGTTCTTTTCAGTTGTGCTTTAATAACATAAAATATTTAGCTATTTGGATGATTAAATTTACTGCTAAATTACAGGTTGCCTGAAGATGCGGTGAGTGAAACGGTGGACGATGTGTGTGAACGGGAAGCTGGCCAGATCAGGAACATCACACACCCACACACACACACACTCCAGCCCCAGGTGACATCTGCTGGAATATCTACAGAGAGAAGCGATGTTTGGAATGGAACACTTCCTGTACAGTATGTACTGTATACTACTTAATTATCTATGCATTAGATAAACATTTCAAACTGCATTGTGCTACATTGCTGTCACATGACCACATTACTTGCATTTTTAATTCCATGAGTGACATCCAGTCATCTCAGAAATGAAAATAGCTATTTTTAATGAAAAATGTGTAGTATTTGAGGTACTCCAGCATACAGAAAATTAGCATATTATAAACAGTATACATACTGTAGAAATAGTAGTATGGTATACAATCTTTAAAAAATGCTGGGTTAAAAACAACCCAAGTTGGGTTTAAAATGGACAAACCCAGTGGTTGGGTTAAATGTTTGCCTAACCTGCTGGGTAGTTTTATTTAACTCAACTATTGTTTAAAAATTACTGTATTGTTGCTTAAAATGAACCCAAAGTATGTTGGAAATTAACATAAATATGTTTAATGAATGAACATTTATGAATAAATTTAATGAATAATAATTAAACAATAAACATTTATTAAACTTTTTTATTAATAAATGTTCACATTTTGATTATTATTGTTTCCTCAAGTAATTATGTGTCTGATTTTTAATTTCCAACATATTTTGGGTTCATTTTAAGCCAGACATATAGTCATTTTTAAACAATAGTTGAGTTAAATAAAACTACCCAGCATGTTGGACAAACATTTAACCCAACCACTGGGTTAAAACAGCCCAGTCGCTGGATTTGTCCATATTTAACCCAACTTGTGTTGTTTTTAACCTAACATTTTTTGAGCGTAAATGTTCATCTTTTGATTATTATTGTTTCCTCTAGTAATTATGTGTCTGATTTTTAATTTCCAACATATTTTGGGTTCATTTTAAGCCGGACATACAGTCATTTTTAAATAATAATTGAGTTAAAAGCACATTGGGCAAACATTTAACCCAACCGCTGGGTCAAAACAACCCAATCGCTGTGTTTGTCCATTTTTAACCCACCTTGGGTTGCTTTTAACCCAGCATTTTTTAGAGCACAAAGGTTCATCTGTTGATTATTGTTGCCTCTAGTAATTATGTGTCTGATTTTTAATTTCCAACATATTTTGGGTTAATTTTAAGCCAGACATATAGTCATTTTTAAACAATAGTTGGGTTAAATAAAACTACCCATGAGTTAGGCAAACATTTAACCCAGCATTTTTTAGAATATTTAACTCAAATATTTAACTCAACCACTGGGTCAAAACAACCCAGTCGCTGGATTTGTCCATTTTTAACCCAACATTTTTAGAGCGTAAATGTTCCCCTTTTGATTATTATTGTTGCCTCAAGTAATTATGTGTCAGATTTTTAATTTCTAACCTATTTTGGGTTCATTTTAAGCCAGCCATATAGTCATTTTTAAACAATAGTTGAGTTAAAAGCACATTGGGCAAACATTTAACCCAATCGCTGGATTTGCCCATATTTAACCCAACTTGTGTTGTTTTTAACCCAGCATTTTTTAGAGTGTTGGATTTTATTCTGTACAGCCACAAGCGTAGACACAAAGGAAATTAATAGTCTTAAAAATAAAGATCCTTCAGAGAACATCTTAAGAACCTTTTTTTCCACTATAAAGAACCTTTTGTGGGATGAAAAGATGTTCTTCATGGATCCATCGATGCCAATACACAACCTTTAGTGCATTTTAGAAGAGAAATTTATATTATATTCAATATGAATTGTGATAAAATTTGAATTTAAAAGATGATTTTTTAACAATAATAACAAAGTCTTCTATTTAGATCAAGATGATACGTCACGAATTGAACAGTCATCTGAATAAATACTTGCTAATGTTTTTGCTCTAAAGGTTTATTATTTTTGGAACTGCACTGAATACATTGATATTTCTATCCAAAATAATTATACCGTAAACATTTTGGCACCCATTCTCTTATTACAGAAATGGTAACTACAATGAGAAATGGAGCAATTAGAGAGGTTCACATGCATTATTTAGTCCTCATTAGCTTCCTGTGACATGGCCGGCTATGGACCAATGAAAAGTGTTGGCTGCGCCCGGGCAATTAGTAAAATTAGTGGTGCAGGATTTGGCGTTAGTTCAGGCCACATGGCCTGCGAGATACCAGCCTGGTGTCAGTCCAGTAATTTATAACTTTGCATGTGAAATAATGGGTTTGAAAAAAATCACAGACAGGCCACCGACGATATCTAGTGGAAAAGGCTTGGTACGGACGGCCAGGTTGTCCGAGGAAGCGGGCCAAGAGGAAGGCCTCACGCTAGCCCGGCGATGATGAGGCGCCGAGACTCCAATGCGTCCGTAATTAGCAAGCCGGGATGTGTTTGTTTTCATCTCTGCGTGTTTGCGCTGATAAAGTTTGACTTGCCAAAAACGCCGGTCCCACGTTGGAGGCGGCTCAAGCTGTTTCCCGGCATCCTTTAGGAACGGGGCTCCGCTATTGGTCAGCACCTGTTTGAAACCGATCCGCGATTTGCACGCGGAACACAGGCTAGCAATGTGGCACCAAGATAATACGATGCTCGAAACAATTAACATGTAGTGAAAATTGATTTGTTTACTCGGCTCCACTTTTTCCAAAGGGCGGATAAATATGGCTTTCCCCTCTCTGACTTCACAACACCCACATGTTGGCGACGTGTATCTCCCCACTTAACTTATAGTTTAGCAGCCATACAAAGTATTTGTAATTCAGATTATGACAAGGCTTGACGAGTTCTCATGGTGTTTGTGCAGAGCTGTAGGAGGACGTGCGAGCAGCCTCTTATTAATATGAGAGAGAATACAGGAGTATAAACAAAGTAAGCAGGTGCTCCGAGCTTTAGAAAAAGCACAAGTTAACGTGTTCCAGAATAGCGGGCCGTAATTATACTTTCCCGTTTTGTGGGGGGAAAAAAGAGGTGTTTTGCATTTTAATCATGCCAGGTAAGTTGGTTGATTTCCTGTTCTAATACTTAAGTTTGACATTAATAATTCATACCGCTGCCAGTTTTCCATTTTTCACACACCTGTGTTATTGTTGGGTGTAATGACGAGGGTTCGGCGGGGCCCTTTCGGCGGAGTCAGCGCAGGTGAGAGCGGCACACTTGATTATGTAAAACAACTTGTCAGCCTTTTTATTTTTATGTAATGTTTAGTGTCAAAAATGTTGTGATTAATTACTCCTTAACCTCAAAACACAAAAAGGGGACTCAATCAAATAGCATTAAAACGCATTCTAGCGACACATGATCAAATGTGGACTGTGTTTTTATGGAGAATAAACTCCAAAGTCTGAAACCACAAAGTATGGCACTCTATATATATATATATATATATATATATTAGTGCCATACTTCAGTTTGAGATCCAATTCTCACTATTAACTATGACTTTTCCCTCATTAAACTCCTAATTACTGCTTATTAATAGTTAGTTGTTAAGTTTAGGTATTGAGTAGGACTATGGGATGTAGAATAAGGTCATGCAGAATAAGGCTTTAATGTCTGCTTTATAAGTACTAATAAACAGCCAATATCCTAGTAATATGCATGATAATGAGCAACTAGTTAATAGTGAGAATTGGACCCTAAAATTGACATCTTCACCCTTCATGCAAATATTGGTAAAAATGTGTTAAAGATTTTCTAAGCATATTGCATAGTTGTGTTTGGAGTCGATTGTTTTATTTGTGATGATAACGCAATGAAACATGACAAATTGTGTGACATAAAGAAATTATGAACATGCAAAAACAGGAGAGAACCATTGAAATATTAATAAGTGATTATGTTAGTCAATGTTTGCTTTTTACTCAGAGCTTTTTTTGTTTGTTTTTTTTTTGTTTTTTGCATAGTAAAAGAAAACCTGTAGCTGCAGTTTATAATTTTGTCAGATAAATATCTTAACGGGTTTATAGGTTTAGTGTTTCGTTTTCCCTCATATTTAATATATATATATATATATATATACACACACACATATATATACATATATATACATACATATATATATATATATATGTTCCTCATATTTTGATGGTTTGACCATCACTTTTGGCCACTGTTAAATATATTTATGTACATACACACACACACACACACACACACACATGTTTGTATATATATATATATATATATATATATATATATACACACACACACACACACACACTCATACATATATATATATATATATATATATATATACACACATACATACATACGTGTGTGTGTGTGTGTGTGTGTGTGTATATATATATATATATATATATATATATATATTTTTTTTTTTCCCAATTTGTCAAAATCCTAAAACTCTTTATTTTCAGATGAACTTTAAAAAGATGAAAAATCAGATCTCAGACTTGTTGAACCCTGTGCAGTTTCTGAATATGTTTGAATATGAATATAAATATATCAAAAGTAGTGCTGTCAAACGATTAATCTCATCCAAATTAAAAGTTTGTATATATTTAAGAAAAATTTGTTAATTTTTTAAATAATATTTATATATTATATAAATATATTTACAGTATATACATACAAATATTTCTTAAATATATACATGCATGCATACAAAATAATTATACACAGTACACACACATATATTATGTAAATACAAACTTTTATTTTGGATGCGATTGATTGCGATTAATTGTTTGACAGCCCTAAAAAGCAGGGGTTAAATGAAAATAGCTTAACATTATATAAAATTATTCGGAGGTCAAGCTACTAGGGTCATGACCTCTGAATTCCAGTTGACCTGCAGTGCTTGAGCTCTGTCAACATGTAATCAACTCATCATCATCATGCTAAAACCAAGAAAGTCCTTCAATCAAGTTTGTCCTTGAATATTCCACACCTGTGAGACAACAGATCCATTTATTTTTTCCCGACTCAAATACATGTTTGTCCAGCATCAACTGTACTGGTGTTTATTCTGTCGGTGTGTTTGTTTTTTCTCTGTGGCTCTGAAACGCTCAAATTGCATTTCTCAGATGCCGGATCCCCGGAGGAGCGGAGCTCGGCGGCAGGTGTCTGAGGGAGTCAAATCTCTGCTCCTGTTGTTCGTAATACATCTGCCACACACACACACACACACACACACACACACTTCTCTGAGCCGTGGAACTGCATGCCGATGCTGCTCTGAAGTATGAAACTTTCCCCCACTGTTAGAGTGTTTAGGAAGGGTTTCTTATGACATTAAAATGTAGTTCTTCTTGGTCTCCGGTGCATTACGTTTATCCAGCTGTTGTTATTTCTCTTAAATTATATAACTTTGAGAGTTTGAGCAACAGTAGATGCTTTCGCTCCCCCACTGGAGGCATCGACTCGCTTTTAATAGATGTTGAACTGTAAATCTGAATTGAAAGCCTGGGTCATTGTGCCTCATTGACTTAAAACCGCAAAAAAGCAAATGATGTCTTAGTTGAGAGAAATATATCAAAGGATATCAACAATTATGAGTCATAAACAGGCTTGGCGCCGCAGCGGTGGGGCCCGGAGCAGCGGGAATTAGCATGTTGAGCTAATAAATATGCATGTAAAGATTCTCCCAGAGGAATAACACGCGTGTGATTGATAGCTTCGCAATTGAAGGATGTGTAAATTCACCCTCTTTTTTTTCCCCCCTCCGTTCGGCACGTTGAAATCCATCTCACTTGTTAAAAGTTTTACCAACTTTATAATCCTTAATGCCACATCTGCTTCCTGCCTTTATAGCGCCTGTAAAACTTCATTAAATTATTACCACCAGCTGGCCTCGTCGCACAATAACCTCACTTATCTCTCATTCGCTGACAATACTTTTGATTTATAGACCCTATTAGAATAAATGATATTTTATACATATGTGTATATGGGTAAACAAGAGGAAATGTGTTCTTTTTCAATAATTCATGAGCGATGCCAGTTTTGGGGGGGAAATACTGATTTGTGGGACAGTGTTAATAGTTAAATCCTCATTAAGAAGATAATTATAAATAATATATTTTTTAGTCAAAGAAATGGGTCGTTTTATAGAAGACAGCAGTTTATATCGGGCAAAAGTATTCGTTTTTAATAACCCTACACTTTGAAAAAAAAAAAAAAAAAGTTGGGTTGTTTTAACCCAGCAGTTGGGTTAAATGTTCGCCCTAAACTATTGTTTAAAAATGACTATATGTGTCTGGCTTAAAATGAACCCAAAATATGTTGGAAATTAAAAATTAGACACATAATTACTAGAGGCAACAATAATAATCAAATGATGAACATTTATTAATAAGCATTTTATTTATGGTTTAATTATTATTCATTAAATTATTCATAAATGTTCATTTATTAAACATATTAATGTTGATTTCCAACATATTTGGGTTCATTTTAAGCAACAATACAGTAATTTTTAAACAATATTTGGGTTGAATAAAACTACCCAGCACATTGGGGCAAGCATTTAACCCAACCACTGGGTTAAAACAACCCAATCGCTGGTTTTGTCCATTTTCAACCCAACTTTTAGAGTGTACAAGTTTGATTAAACCATCAAAATATGAGGAAAATATTCTTATATTTTTTTAAATATGAGGGAAGAACAAAAAACTAAACTTGGTTAAGGTTACACTAAAAAATGCTGGGTTAAAAACAACCCAAGTTGGGTTGAAAATGGACAAACCCAGTGATTGGGTTGTTTTAACCCAGTGGTTGGGTTAAATGTTTGACCCAACCTGCTGGGTAGTTTTATTTAACTCAACTATTGTTTAAAAATTACTGTACGGTTCGCTTAAAATGAACCCAAAATGAACATGAACATTTATTAATATTTTTAATGAATAATAATTAAACAATAAACATTTATTAAATTGCTTTTGATTATTATTGTTGCCTCTAGTAATTATGTGTCTGATTTTTAATTTCCAACATATTTTGGGTTCATTTTAAGCAAGTCATATTGTAATTTTTAAACAATAGTTGAGTTAAATAAAACTACCCATTAAGTTGGGTCAAACATTTAACCCAACCACTGGGTTTGTCCATTTTTAACCCAACTTGGTTAAATTGTATATTATCTGACAAAAATATTTGGCAAAAAAGGCACAAAAACAGGTTGTTTTACTATGCAAAATAATGCAAAAGCAAAAAGCACACATTTACTACAACATAACCAGTTATTAATATTTAATTGATTCATAATTTTTTTGGGATGACAGTCTGGTCACACAGTTTGTCCTTCTGATGTTTTCCTCTATACTCTCTTCTCTTACATTATTTCTCAGGCAAGTGCTTAAAAAGTTTGCTTTCCGTCTGACATGGAAAAGTGGGATATATCTTGGGATAGATGACATCCAGAAGAATTCCAGCACCCCCTATTGTCACAAACGAGTTACTGAAGTAAGCAAAAACAGCCAAAAGGTACTTGCGTTTCCAAACTCTGGTGGAAGCTGAGAGGAACAATGTTACAGTAATTGTCAATAGTGCCGCCAAAAGTTTTAAAGTTGAAATGGAGTAGTGAGCAATTTGGCTAACTCTGTTTCATTTATGTGGGTGTGCACAAAGCTAGATATGTACCCTCGAGGTGCAATAAGTCATTTCCATGTTTTAAGTTTGTTTTAAGTGCTCACACTGAGAGGGGAATGATGTGTTATTGCCCTGAGGAAAAGACACAAACTTCCTGCACATGCAGAACTTCCTGAGGTTAAAGGTCAACACTGGCTGCGTTTGCCACTTTAAAAAGTTTGTTAAACAGTATACATTGTGCAAGAATAAATATTTAAACAGCATTGTCACACTTTAATCCAAGTCAAATGAGTAATAAGTGTTGATAGTAATACTGCGATTCAAAACATAACCAGGTAACCGTGATATTTTATAAAACATTATTCCTCTTCAACAGCATCTTTTGGAGCACCGGCTTTAAACGTGTTTAACATATTCTCTGTTCAACTAACAGCTTGAGGGACTTGATTTAGAGAAGCGTAATATAATTGAGAGCTTATTAATATGTGTGTTTGCGGGTGTTGTGAGAAATCTGGTAGACAATGTCATTTGCTATGCTGTATTTTCGCCTTTTCTTAGGTGTTAAACCTCTAAGAGATATGCAGAGTGATTTCTGATGGGTGTAAACTAGTCTCGTTCAACTAGTTCTGCTGCTGAAAACTCATCAATATTCATGATTAATATTTGTAGAAATAGATTACAAAACAGTGTTGGTATATAACAGTCAAGTTAAGGTTTAATGAAAACCTCAATTGCCTTTTCAAACAAAATGTTCTTAAATTATTTGGAATACTAAAATGCATTTAATGAATTATATATATATGCACACACACACACACATTTTAGTATTCAAAATTATACATATATATATATATATGTGTGTGTGTGTGTGTGTTGCATTTTGCATATATTTCTGCAACTATAAAAACAATGCAATTTTAAAAACAATAAATCGCTGATACCATTGTGGTATTTTTCAGAAAAAGTCAACAAACAAAAACAGTATTTTTATTTTATTTATTTTGTTTTCATTAATTTTTTTGACCTTATGTCTTTTACTTTGTCCTTATTTATTTGTTTATTATTATTATTATTATTATTATTATACAGAAATTTTCTTTCCGTATTTTCTGTATTGAAAAAACATGTTGTTTTTTTTTTATGTAAAAGCTTCATAACCTTCAGAAAATTGTCATTTAAAACATATAAATTAATACTACATTTATAATAAAAAAAACTATATATACACACACACACATTTATTATTATATTTTTATTATATATGTATTATTTGTAGTTTGCAAAAAAGTCTGGAGGGGATATTTGTTTTTAATGGCCCTACAAGTTCAATTAAACCATCAAAATATGAGGAAAACATTTTTAATAATTTTAAATATTTTAAATATAATGGAAGAACAAAACACTAAACTTGGTTAAGGTATTTATCTGACAAAATTATTTGACAAAAAAGGCAAACTACAGCTACGGGTTTTATTTTACCATGCAGAAAATGCATAGAAAAACAAAAAGCTGACAGGAAAAAGCATACATTGACATTGAAATTTTCTTTCCGTGTTTTCCATATTGAAAAAGTCATCATACATGTGACCCACTTACATAAAAACTATACATTTTTAAAATAGCCACCCAATGTAAACAATAGTTAATGCATCATGTGTCTGTGCATTGCATCAACCTGCCTGCGTTCGTTTGCCTTTTTATCTCGTATTTCTACAGACTCGTCAGAAGTTGGTGGTGAAACGGTGCATGATTAGTATGCATTAAACGCCGCTGCTGTAGTTGTAAAAGTAGGGCCTGTTTGTACGTCCTATAACTGTGATGCTGATGAGCACGCGGCCTGTTTGTTTTCCCTCGTGCAGTAAACAGACTCATTTGGAGCGCGAGCTTGATTTCCCCTGAGCGTGCGCTGCGGCGTGAACACTACCTGTCAGCATCAGCACACCTGAGCTGCTGAGCATTAACCGTCAGGGTCGCTGACACAAGCCGGGCGCGCTCAAATGAGCGGAACGATCACTCAGCAGTAAGACGCCATCTACAAAATACAAGCAATATCATGTTGGTCACCACATCTCTGAATGTCTTGACATACTGCATTGCGTATTGTGATGTAGAGGAAACTTTGAAGTTAACTTCAACTTAATGGACAGTGTATAATGAATAAATAACAATGACATGATATGATTCAAGTGATTATGGAGATTTGCATGAATCTTGGCAAGTTTACGGTGTGAGTGGGTGTTTCGAGCGAGATGAAAAGCCTACAATCGAACCTTTAAGACAGCTAAAGAAAAGAGCTCGTCAACAGAAGCATTGCTACGTTCAAATCCAATTAATTACAAATGAAATTATTAGCATTTAAATTAACGCCACGGTTGCTTTGGTACCTTTTAGCTGATTTAAATATTACAAATAATGGAACAAAATAGCATATTAAAGTCTCTAATCAAAGAAATTAACACAATTACTATATCATAAGTGTACATTTGATTGCCTGAAATCGAATAAACTGCTTTTGAAGATCCGTACCAAACGTAATCTGTGATCTGCAGTCAAAGCGATGCAAGTTCATGTCAAACGGTCATCTGATTGGCACAACAGGTCATAAGGTCCTAATTACACTAATCACATTTGAGGCCGTTCTTACACTACACTGCTGGCACGGCCTTCAGCCTAGCCTTCATTATTTCATGTCACCTACATTTATCTTCATCGGCCGAGAGGCTAACAGAAGACCTTTTGTGTGACTGCTATTAGAGTCCATGGATAAATGATTCAGAGAGAGAGACAGAAGAGGACGAAAAGAAAGGCCAAGAGTGTGATGGGTGAATATATGTGGCACTGTGAAAAAAAAACGGGAACAAAATATTATTATTATTATATTTTTTCGAATTGGATATGATCAGCTAAAGGAGAACAAATTAATACTACATACAGTATATAATTACAAAACACTAGGGGTGTATCGATACACAAGTACGTACCTCGGTTTTGAAGTCATGGTTCGGTTCGGTACAGCAGAGAGAGAAAACTAAACAAAATTGCTTTTTTTTAATTAAACAGTTTACTGAACAAACTGTGTCTGTCTTTAAATGAATTCAATTATAATTAAAAGTTTCTTAAGGATAAAAATATATGTGATAATGCTGTAAACTAAATAGGGAGCTCTTACTTGCACATTACTATAATATTAAAGTTTCAGAGCCCAAAGCTATTAGCATAAATTCAGTTGCTATTTATTTTTAGATATAATAATCAACACTCAAATAACAAATTGTATGCAAACGTGTAAACTGCACATAAGGCAGTTTTGCATTAACTTCTAAATCTAATTATACAAATTATGTTTTTACTCCAATTCGTTGTTTAAGTCTATAATCATTTACACAGTGGCTGTCATTTGTATGACAGATTTATTTAAACATACGTTAAATAATCAAGACGTAGGTTAATATAGTGCATATATTTAGCGGAAGAGTTCATTTCTCTGACGAACGGATTAAGGTGGTCAGGCTGCTCTTTGTGTGAGGCTCTCCCTCAATCATTATGCTTTACTGGAAAAATGTATTTAGTGCCAAACATGGTCCATACGCAGATAAGGTTAACTGGCATACACACACACACATTGAGACAGCCAATACTAGTTTTTCTTCAACTGGTGGACCACCACAGTAAGAAAATTACCACCACACCACATAATAAATCATAATAAATCATATATAATAAACCAATACATAGTCTAATCAGTGCACGCATAAAACTTGCCACAGCACACCGGCAAACGTAATTATTATGAATGTGTAGTGAAAAAACAGCAAAGAGACTTTCTAAACATTTTAATACTTTATTGATAATGTTTTCTGTTTTCGGCTGATGCTGATTCGTCATCTCTGCAGTAGTGGATGCGCCTATATGCAGGTTTCACACGGATTACATAATCTGAGAATATGTATTTTCCATTTGAATTGGTTCGATTAAAAGTAGACATTTCAAGCTTTGTATAGATATGTTTATCGTGTCTGTGAGGGAAGTACGGTTGTTTGTTACGTGCTCAAGTTCACAGAGTAGGGAGGGGCGATACCACTTATTTTCTTTACGATACCGATACTTTCAAGGCCAATATCGCCGATATCGATACCGATACGATACCTCTAATCTGAATTTATAGATTTTAAAATTTCTTAAATTATTGAATTACTAAGAGTAAAATGGGCATTGATACCCACTTAACATTATATTTGAAAGTTATTTTAACATTCAATATGCCTTAATTCAATTATAGTTTTGTTTACACATGGTTAAAATGTTTACTTGTAGTGGTAACGTCTCAGGTTACGATATAACCATGGTTCCCTGAGAACAGGGAACGAGACTCTGCGTCGAGACGCATATGGGGAACGTCACTTCGTGACCCGGTGTTCAAACCACTATCAAAAACTCCAATCCTATTGGCGGCGACAGCCTATGGCGCCATATGGCGCGACCGGAAGTATAAAGGAGCGCCTAGGGAAGCAGTCAGTATCAATCGTCTTTGAGGGACTGTTCCGCAGGCAGCCCGAGCATGGCAGAGAACGCAGAGTCTCGTTCCCTGTTCTCAGGGAACCATGGTTACATCGTAACCTGAGACGTTCCCTTTCGGAAAGGGAACTTCAACTCTGCGTTCGAGACGCATATGGGGAACGATATACCCACGCCGCCATGCTTGAGGAGAGTGCATGCCAAAGAATGGCTAGGACAAGAGAACAGTTCTGTAGAAACTGCAGCAACTCCCCCTCGGGTCACACCAGGCTGTCAGTGACAGCATTCCCTAAGGCCAACAGCCCAAGCTGAGCCCAAGGAAGGCCCTCCAGAGGAAAAGGCCTACCAGGACCGCTAAAGGCATCTGAGACCAACTTTTCCGCAGATAAAGTGGTCTCTTTAAGGGAATGTGGTCAAGGAACCGAAAGGAACCCCGACCAGTCACTAGAGGGGGAAAGAAGTCACCCTCAATGCCACCAGGGAGGCCGACCTGGTCTGTTATAGGACAAACTTAGTCTTGGCCAACCCTGTCTGAAAGCAGAATCTTCAAAACGCATTCTTCATAGAAGAGAGCAGGAAAGAGCGACTGCAAAGGCAGGAGCAACTCAAACCAGCGTAGAGATGGGCATCCTGGAGAGCAGAACTCAGCTGAGTGCTATGAACCCTCACATTGAGGGGAGTAAAATCCGCTCATTCTAGGATCTACTCAGTGCTTAAATTAACGCGACTGAGGAGGCTGTGCGCTAAACACCTGTTATGCAGGGGCACAAACCAGCCTAGGGCGAATCTTAGGAGGAGGCCTGATTAAGGCCTACCACCATGATCAGCTTAGGAGCTAAGCACTATTACAACATAACCCCCAAAGGGAAGTACAAAGCTCACCTAACAGGTAGACCATGCAATGGGCACATAATCATGGAGGCCGAAGAGGGGCCCTACAGCATGATAATAGCTATATGTGAAAACAGAAGTAAATTCAGAAAGTGGCCTGGAGGGGCCACTCTGAACATCTGCCTTATGGAACAGACAGGAAAACTTCAAAGGCAGCAGGAGGGGCTGCCAATGTGCCCGCATGACCATCCACCTAACACAATCCAACGAGCAGTGCACTCAGTAAAAGCACCTTTTACTCTTTAAAGCAAGAGGAGTACAGCATATGCCGACCGTCGTAATAAGGAAGGCCTGGAGAGGCCTATAACCTCAACAGACACGTGGCATCAGCTCGTGGCAGTGTTTTAGACACCAGGACCGATAAATAACCGAACTAAAGGAGGTTAGATTTATCACCTGGGCCTCTGGCCAACGGAAGTGTATATAGATAAATCTAAAGAGAAATATACACAATCATACACCAGTATGTTCCAAAAAGGCTGACCCATAGGGCCTAGCAACCTTTAAGACACACAGCGTAAGTCTAGTGGCCATTCCTAGGAGCACAATAGATCCACCCTAGGCGCTAGGTGGCTATTAGCTCAACTAGAGTAAAATCAGACTCAGGGAGGCAGATAGCATTCACCCTGAGGGGCCAGCCACTCAAAGGTACTCATTAAGCACCCTAATACTCTCACAGGCGAGAACGCATCGGTAGCTGAACTCCACATGCTACACCGAGGCGAAGTAGGCCTACCTTAGTAAACACGTGGCATCAGCAGTGGCTATAATAACCATATCAACCAATGGGCCATGTATACAGACCTTTTTACTTAAAAGGGATACATAAAACGCTGCCATGCGTTGAACAGGCCTGTTTAGGGCCTATCCGTGAACGATGGGCGTGGCCGATGGTGGTATGGTTTCCTGAGCATCCTGCCAGCAAGTCAAACTAAAAAGAGACCTTAAGGGGCCTACAATCTCAGCGACAAGTGGCGTTCAGCCCCTAAAGCAAATAAATACAACTGTGCCAACATGTCAATAAAAAGGAGGCCTAAAGGGGCCTACCATATAAACAACACGAGGCTTCAGCACATTTTGAATAAAAAGAGCCAAGCTACAGGAACCAGTTTAACTAACTGCAACCTGAGCTAAGCTACACATTCAACAGGCAATGTACCCTAACATAGAAGGCTAAAGGGGTCCAAACAAGCCAAATGGTCAAGGAAGGCCCATAAGGCCTACACCTCAAACAAACACATGGCAAGGCCTGTGGTAATATAAATACGTGAGCAAGCATTGATCAAGTAACAGTATGCATGGAAACAAATGCTAACTAGAAGGAGGCTAGACAAACAGGCCTACAATCTAAGTTATATGCAAATAACCGTTAAGAGACCACAGAAAAGGGGGTAAAATAGCAACCATCTTTCCTCAGAAAGTGGTACTACCACCCTAAATATGCGAGCCAACAGGTAAAGCACTAAATAACAGTAAACCAGCTAAAGGGGAATAAAGTCATCAAATCTCTAAAGCGGCTAAAGAAAGCCCGCTAAATAGAGAGCAGGTGCCAACCTGAGGCAGCATAAGCTCACATAAAATGTAGAGGCAAAAGTCCAGAACACTCAAAGTCATACAATGCTTTGATGAATATGTTATTTCTAAAGAGGAAATAATTTTCTCCAAACAGATTCTCAAATCTGTACCAAGCCAAAGAGGACGGAAGCTAAAAACCTAGCAACGTCAACTCAGACTTGTTTAAGAAAACAAGTGGCTCAGAGGAAAAAAATACAATTTCCACAGCATAAATGTTCTAGAAGTGGGGCCTAGCAACACCGCATGACTTATCTAAACAAAGATAAGGGCCTAGTCCACCTGAGATAACAGCAGCAGGGAGTCTAAAAACAGTCTACACTTAGCTGTTAAACTCAACAATTGCACCTACATAGCAAGGGGGTAATGGGCATACGGCCAAACAACTCCCTCAGGAGGAGGCCAGAAGTAGGAAATATATATATCCAGAGGATAATATATATATAAAAGGGGTTATAAAATAACACAGTAAACCTAGCTCTAGCCTGGCCGCTAAGCTATGGGCCTAAACCAACACAGGCACCAAAACAGCCTATAAAACCTGTTATTCGCTTCCAAATCTCATAGAAGGAGAAAGGAGCGAAGTTCACAAGCAGACATGTCAGGTGGCCAAAAGAAGCCACCGATACATGTAAACTAGTAGTAAGTGCCAACCCAAACTATACTGAAGATAGCTGAGAAGCTAAAGAAGACTAAACAGCAGCCATTTTGTGGCCTGCTCAGTCAACTTAAAAACCACTTCAGTTTTCTGCCCAAAACCCTAATATATTTTACTGTTACATGTTCAGGAAAATATAATATACATAGGAACAAAAACAAGGTCAAAATTTAGGAAATAAATCGGACCTTTGTCTTACCTTTCCGCTGCTCAAAGACCAAGGATTCTCCTTCAGATATAGACAGAAGGATATCAACCTGGTTCTTAGGCCAAGAACCCTTTCACTACCAAGCCAGAAGGCGGGCCGTCAGAGAAAAACTCATCATGGGCCCAGCCATCAGCCTGACTGTTCAAAGGTTGTTTCCTGAACATGCATTAAAAACATTCCCGGGAGGCCGGGGAAGAGGGGCGGGGTAGAAATTAATCTACCTCCGCCAGAGAGGAGACCGACATCCGGCTGCTGGCGCCTGTACTCAATCACCTCCTCAAGTCTTGCTTCCTCTTCCTCGTGTCCCGCTTTGCGACTTTACTCCGAGGTGGAGGAGGCGCTCGAGCGGCGACACTGGATCGCTGGCCCTGTCTCTGAGCCTCGGCTCGAGACGGGCCAGGACCTCCTGGCTGTCTGGGCCCAGAATCGGATCTGAGCGGTATGCAATTCTTATAAGCTGCTGAGCGCGCCCTCGCCTTTCTCTGAACCTTCCGGCGACCGTCTCAACGGAACCGCCTAAAAGCTCAGAAGGCGAGACTGGGCATCGTAGAAAGCCCTTCTCTTTCTCCCGATGTCCGCCATGTTCAACCACAGATGTCTCTCCGTAGCCACCATGGCGCCATCGATCGACCCGATCGAGGCAGCCCGTCTGCCCAGTGGCCGGAGAGCGATCCGTAGTGCGCGCAGCTCAGCTACCGCATCAGGGGACAAACCCTGCCCTGATCCAGATCCTTCAGCAGATCAGCCTGGTAGGCTTGCAACACCGCCATGGAGTGCAAAGCCGCACCAGCCTGACCTGCAGCAGCGTATGCCCTGCCGTTCAAACGAGATGTCATCTTAAGGGGTTTGGGCGGCAGGACCGAGCACAAGTGTCGGTGCACTGCCAGTGGCGAGATAGTTAGCAAACGTCTGCGTCAATAGGCGGTATCGACGCATACCGATATGGCGCGAATCCTCCACATCAGCGAAATTTCCCCGCTGATGTGAATGTATTCTCGCCGAGTACGGGTTCTTCCATGCCTTCTCGATCTGAACATGTAGATCAGGAAGGAAAGGAAGGCTCACCGGAGTTACGGGGTTATGGTCAGAAAGAAATCGTTCGTCCAACCTACCGCCAACGACCTCTCCTCGCGCACTCCACGGCAGCTGCAGTCTGTGCCCGCCCAGCGCGCCCATAACCTCCAATAACTCAGCATACGCTGGGCAAGGAGGCTTGGAGAAAGAGGCTGTCTCACTCGCCTCTTCCTCCACCGCCATCTCCTGCTCACGGGGGCTAGCTGCCAGAAGAACACTTGCTCCTGGATCCGATGATGTCAAAGATAAGACATCATCATCATCCAGGAGCTCATCCCCAGCCAGCCGCAGGAGGCCGAGAGACAGTAACACCCCTCTCAAACTCCGCGGCGAGCTCCATCTGCGAGCCCCATGAATGCAGCCGCCGCTCTGCCTCAGCACGAGCAGGGCCAGATCCACCGGGCACAGATGCCGACACCCCTTCCCTCGAGAAGAGGGCCAGGCGGGAACGGAGCGTTTCATAGGAAAACGCTCACAATTCCACACAGACAGCGCCCTCAAGCACTGTCCGTGCGTGTTCTTCTCCCAAACAGTGAACGCAAAGGTTGTGTGTATCTTCCGTGTCAAGTAATCTCGGACACGGATCAGCACACTTCCTAAAAGCGTTTAGTCTTGTCCTCAGACATGATAAATACCTTGTAAGAAGGCGAGGTGTACGATAGTGGCAGAAACACAAACAGTCCCGAAAAGGCGAAAGATACTGACTGCTTCCTAGGCGCTCCTTTATACTTCCGGTCGCGATATGACGCCATCATAGGCTGTCGCCGCCAATAGGATTGGAGTTTTTTGATAGTGGTTTCGAACACCGGGTCACGAGTGACGTTCCCATATGGGCGTCTCAACGCAGAGTTGAAGTTCCCTTTGAAGGGAACCATGGAAATATACAAATACTATTGGCCTAGCTGAACTATGTTCACTGTAGTAATGGTTCATTTTCATAAGGGACTGCCAGTGACAGGCTGTTGCACCCATAAAACACAACCTTTGTATTCTGACATAAGTTACAGAATAGAACCAAAGTCCCTTTAAGTGTTATTCTATAGTCTTTGATAGAACATCAATATGAACTTTTAACGTTCAATTTAAATAAATGTAATTGCACTAACTATGTAGGCTACTATTTCATTTTGTTTATTGTGAAATAACTCAAACATATTATGTTTTTTCTGTCTTCTGTTAAGCATTATTCTGGGCTGCGTTTCCCAAAAGCATCAGTGGTTTGAATGTAGTGTCGGCAGTGAGCGAACGCTCTCTGTGATTGATTGGTTCTGACTTACAACATTTGCGTGTGTTCAGATGAGCAGGAAAATAGTTCTACTACACAATTTTTTGCTAACATAGGTTATTTGTCCAGTTCAATGCATATTGTATGCATTAAATTTATTGTTAAATAAACAAAATCGTAGTGTCGATATTTTTATTTGAGTATCGATACTTTCGATACTCAACGTCAGTATATCGTATATATCGATACGCCCATCCATATCTCAGAGATGACAGAACGCGCGTCCTAGTTGTTTTCATTTTACAAAAGCACAACGTTTTCTGTTATTGTGAGTTTACAGAAATAAAAGTAGACCCTTTACAGTTTGTATTACTCTTATCTGTATGACCAAAATGACAGAGCATTTTAAGTGATCGCGCCGGCGCCTCCATGTCATGCAGCGAGCGCGCTCTCCACACAAACACTTGGATATGCGCCTAATAATAGCGCACATTTATCTAGGACTAGGTAACATTAGCGGACTTGTAAAGTTGCTACTACTTAAATGTTTCAAGTGATAAGCCCTGTTTGAGGTCGATGAATCATAGGCGAATGTTTGGATTTCCTGCCGTTAACGATCTCTCCCTCATGAACTGCGTGACTTCGCCACTTCTGTCTTGATGTATCCAATGCCTTGAAGTATCAAGCCAATTTTGGGATTTTTTTCAGTATATCTTGTTCAAGTTGTTTTTTTAACCTTTGTATTTTCCGTTTTTTTGTGCTCCACTATCGTAATTTCTTTCAGACATTTTGCCGCAATGCCGTCTAGCAATAGCAGTGATGTAAATGAAAATGATTGACATGATTTAATCAGCAGCTGATTGAACAGATTTGACCCAAATGTCACATCTATCCAATCGCCTGCTTATTTATTTTCTTATGGGCCAATGGGCCTGCGTCTGAGGTAAATGCTACGTCACCTGACACAGTGTTTACAAGCTGTTTTATTGACGTCTTTCCACCGTTGAAACACTGGTTGAGCGATTACACAAGATATTATACGTTTCAGTAAGTTGTACTGTATCTTTCAACATACCTTCAGATGTTTATTCATGTTTATTCTGTAGTATTAAAGAGGAAGTGATGATCGCGTTCACTCGCGCTCGGTGCTTCCGGTTGAACTGAGGCGCCTGTACAGTGATCTGTCACGCCACATTAAAGAGCGCCAAAACGGCATTTTTTGTTTCAATTTCGTGATAAAATGGACAGAATTTGAAACATGACACTTTGTTTCTTATCGAAAGTAATAAAACGCGGAGCTTATTGCGATTATTGGTGGTTAATGGTAGTATGCTGTATTCGTCGTGTAGATCCAATGCAGGGTTGCCAGGTTTTCACAACAAAACCCACCCAGTTGCTACTCAAAACTAGCCCAATCGCATATAAATCCACGTTTTTGGCGGGGTTCCCTTAGTAAAATTCACATTCCAGAGGCTATATATCATGTTATGTGGGGTCGCTTCAACCCGCGGACATGAAAAACGACCCGCGGCAACGGTGTAAAAGTAGCCCAATTCTGCGTGATCGGACTTGGCAACACTGATCCAATGGGCCGGGGCTGGGCGGGGCAGCGGGGGCGGGGCGTGTTCGGAACGCCATGACAGTATCGCGGTTTTTCGGTTCGGTTTTAATATCGTTACACCCCTGACAAAAACACATTTGTTAATATATTTTTTATATATTTATTAATTTGTAGTAGGCCAAAAAGTGATGTCCAGAGGGGATATTTGTTTTTAATGACACTACAAGTTCAATTAAACCATCAAAATATGAGGAAAATATTTTATGGCCCGGTTTCACAGACAAGGCTTAGCCTAAGCCAGGATTAGGTCTTAGTTCAATTAGGGCATTTAAGTAGCTTTTATAAATGTACACTAGAAAAAAACATTACTGGTGTACATCTTGAGACAAAACAATGGCACTGACATATTTTAGATATGTCTGTACAAGTCGCTTTCAGTTAAAACAGCTTAAACATGCATTTTAGTCTAAGTCTAGCTTAAGCCTTTAAAATATTTTAAGTATGATGGAAGAACAAAACACTAAACTTGGTTAAGGTATTTATCTGACAAAATTGTTTGGCAAAAAAGGCAAACTACAGCTACAGGTTTTATTTTACCATGCAAAAAAATGCATAGAAAAACAAAAAGCTGACAGGAAAAAGCATAGGCCTACATTGACTCCAACATAATCAGTTATTAATATTTCATTGATTCTCTCTTGTTCATAATTTCTTTGTATGACAGGCTGGTCAAAAATTATGTCGGCACAATTTGTCATGTTTCATTGCATTATTATCACAAATAAAACATCTGACTCCAAGCACAACTACGCAATATGATTACAAAATATTAATTAAATAAAGGGTGAAGATGTCAAATTTCTTAGGCCGCACTTTTGGCCACTACATTATATAAATATATTTTTTATATTTCATATATAATTTATTAATATTATTATATTATTAATCAGTAATTTAAGATGTGAGACTTGAGCTAAATATTATAGGTTTTTTGTACAATATTATGTTTTTCAAGAGTTGTATGATTTTATTTGTGTGATATAATCCAGAAGGTCAAGACCTCTAAGGTGGGACAAGAAGCTAAAATAATTATTTAACTCGTTCTTTTTCATGCTATGTTAATGTTATGTGCATCATAAGCTTTGATGAAGGTAACAGGACACCAAACTGTAGCGTGTGCGTGGAAAGTGCCATGCGTGTTTTTGTGGGGTTAGAGACGCATCTCCCAGAGTTAAAAACGGATATGTGAGCTTTTTCCGGCTTTGTTTGAACTCACTAATAGAGCGAGTCTGTTTGGAAGGCAACACGTGCGCGCTCTTGCCTCATCACAATGAAACAGACCTAACTTCTGTGCGTAGAAAACTAGAGCGTGACTGCCACATTTGAATATGAAATAGCCAAAGATTTCTGTTTCAGACACCTTGTACATTGTGCAAACAAAGCCACCAATTCCGGGGAAGAAAGACGAGTGAATTTAAAGCAGGCCTTTGTCGTTGTTTATAACTGTGTTGTCTTTGTTCCCGTTTTTCCTCTGCAGGCAAAAGAATGGGCTGAAATATTTTTAAACAGTAATTACCTGGCCGGGATCCGACAGAGGGGGATTAATGGAGGAACGCGGAGCATCAGGTTCCAGAGATGTGTGCTGGAAGGTACGATGAGAGAGAGAGAGAGACGCACTTCTCCGTCACACGCGGGAAATGAGGAAACGGCAGATTTCTGATGTCAGGCTGTCTCTCTGTTCTTTTCCACCAGCACAAGTCATCGGCTCACACCAAGTCCATTGCAAACCAACAGGACCGATTTAGTCTTTCAAATCCAGTCTGGGAGATGATCGGGATTTCAGGTTTTCATCATTTAACCCACCGGTGTTTTTTGTGGTGGTTAAATGAACACGATTTGGTGCTAGTTAAAGGGTTAGTTCACCCAAAAGTGAAAATTCTGTCATTCATTACTCACCCTCATGTCGTTCCACACCCATAAGACCTTCGTTCATCTTCAGAACACAAATTAAGATATTTTTGATGAAATCCGATGGCTCAGTGAGGCCTGCATTGACAGCAAGATTTTTAACTCTTTCAGATGACTAGAAAGCTACTAAAGACGTATTTAAAACCTTTCATGTGGTTCAACCTTAATGTTATGAAGCAACGAGAATACTTTTTGTGCGCCAAAAAAAACAAAACAATGACTTTATTCAACAGTATCTAGTGATGGGCGATTTCAAAACACTGCTTCATGAAGCTTCGAAGCTTTACAAATCTTTTGTTTTGAATCAGTGATTTGGAACTGCCAAAGTCACGTGAACCATTGAAATTTCGAAATGTTTTGAAACTCTTATGACGTAACGAAGCCTCGTTTACTGAAATCACGTGACTTTGGCAGTTTGATACACGCTCCGAACCACTGATTTGAAACAAATGATTCGTAAAGCTTCATGAAGCAGTGTTTTGAAATCGTCCATCACTAGATATTGGTCAATAAAGTCGTTATTTAGTTTTTTTTGGCACAAAAAAAGTATTCTTGTCGCTTAATAACATTAAGGTTGAACGACATGAACTGTTTTAAATGTCTTTAGTAACTTTCTGGGCATCTGAAAGTGTTAATTATCTTGCTGTCAATGCAGGCCTCACTGAGCCATCGTATTTTATCAAAAATATCTTAATTTGTGTTCTGAAGATGAACAAAGGTCTTACGGGTGTGGAATGACATGAGGGTGAGTAATTAATGACAGAATTTTCATTTTGGGGTGAACTAACCCTTTAACATACTCTGTTTGCATCCACATAAATATTCATATGTTCAAAGAGAGCAAGACCTGTAAAATTCAAAACTTTAAAATGCATGTAATAGAGATTTTTGTTGGCAATACATATACGATATTGATTGTCGCATAACTGTTTAGTGTTTGCGTACAAAAAGCACATTGATCACTTGTGATACAGGACAAAAAGTGCAACAGTTCCATCTTAACAGTGTTTACTCATTGCATTTTGTGTAGAAATGTTTAGATGCACCAGTCTATCGGCTAGCTTTTATTTGCGAGATGAGCTGAAATTGAGTCTTGTATCTCACTAGGGCACATCAAAACGTGCTTTTCACTAATACAGAGGTCTGTAGTTAATTGAGAGTGCTTCATAAATGTGTCTGATTTATAATAGGACATAAAGTGATTCCTTCCATAAACCACCAGTGCAATCTTCAGTCTAATTACAACACCACCATAAATCACGAATAAATCTGAGGAAAACACAATATAAACAAACAAAACTTTGCTAGGAAGTAAACAGTGTTAAAACTATGAAAAGCAGCAGAACGGAGTCATAAAAGCTCATTTAAAAGCTGATATTATGAAGATCATAGAAAATTACAGCAGTCTATAGATAGTAAGCAATCCATTATTGCTGTAATGGGCAGGAAGCTGTGTTATTATGTCTGAGGTTTATCAGTCTAGTGGCCATCTCTTGCTGACGATGCCATATGATGAGAAAGTTGAACAGGAATCATAAGTTAATAGTGAAACATATTATTTCTGCGGCACAAAATTACATTTTATGATTGTTTCCTGACAGGTTTCCTCATCCAAACACTCCTCATCTTCTTTTTTTCAAGTAAACAGACAAAAGTCTTTAACTCTTTCCCAGCCATTGATGGAATTTTCCGGCTTTCCATGTTTTCAGTGTTATACAGTATGGGGGCGCTATTACGCATCTTCTGAAAGAGTACTGAATCTCAGGATCAAAACACAGGCAAAAAAGAAGCAGAAAAAAGTGATAAAAGTATTTGCTTATGCACGTTGTAGTCTTTGACAAAAACGTGATTTTCTCATCTTTTTGATCAAAATGTTGCCTTTTTTAATGAAACTTACCCACATTTAAGTGTTGATTAAGGTTTTTTCTTTTGATATATTGCATGATCATATATTCATACAAATATAATTTCGGAGGGCCATGAAATTTTTGTGAAAATGATCAAAAATGCTGGCGTGGCTGGCGGGGAAAGAGTTAAAAACATGCTTTTTACTACTTTTGGTACTTCAACTTCATCTTGTTTGAGGTATTTGCCAAGGCAACATTTAATTTAATATTTATATTTTATTTTATTTCAGCTTTATTTCAATTCCTAAAAATCCAGATGTTCAATAGCCTACTTTAAGTTTTAGTTTAACTAATAAGAACTTGATTTAAAGGCATAGTTCACTTTAAAATGAACATTTGGTCATCATTTCTCACCTTCATGTTGGTCCAAACCACTATGACATGTTTTCTTTCATCAAAAACAAAAGGAGAAGTGAAGCAGAATGTATGAGCTGTTTCTTAGATACAATGAGAGTGAAAGCAAACCAGAGGATGTCAAATTCTAAAAAGGACAAAAAGCACCATAAAATCTTACCTCAAAATCAACCTCAAGCCATCCTAGGTGTTAATGACTTTCTTCTTTCAGTCAAACACAAACACGTGTACGGCCGTTGCCAGAAGCCAATAATTACAGTTCAAACAGTTTTAAATCTGGATATTTCTCTTACAAAAACGCATTGCTTCTCTTCAGAAGGCCTTTATTAACCCCCTGGAGTCGTATGGATTACTTTTATGATGGATGGATGCACTTTTTGGAGCTTCAAAAACTCTGACACTATTCACTGTAGATGCTGCAAAAGACGCGAGCGCAACAGTCATACACGTCCGTCTAGCGTGTTCGATTAATGAAGATTTCATGGATGAACTCGCGGCTCGGTTGGACGTCACCATCTTTGATATTTTTTTGGTCATTATCGCTATGGTAAGAGGTCGCCAGGAGCAATGCAAATGTTTTTTGCTGGTTTCAGCCCGACGCAGTTATCATTTTCACATCCTGCAACACGTTGTTTAAATAGCAAATGCACTCGCGCCCATCTGTTCACCCATGGGCGTGCTGGTCTGAAAACGAGGTGTGTTCAGGTGCATTGTTGGCGTGTTGCTATTTTGAGGGAACTGAAAATGACTGCGCCATTGACCAAAAGATAAAAATGTTTTGGTAGAATCCAACTTGTCCTGTAGATGGTCTGCTCGCGCACTTTAACCTCGCGCACGAGCAGATCCGTTTCCTTGTTGGAGAAGCATTCAGTTTAAATTCCGCCATGTAAATAGCGAATCCGCTATGGCACGAGTGCAACTGGCTTTTAAAGGGAATGGGAAATGACACTCTGATTGGTTTATTGCACGTTACGCCCAAAACACACCCATTACTCATTTAGAGTCTAGATACAACACTTTTAGACAATGCGCTGGGCGCGCCGATCATTTTTCCCACATTAAACTAGCAAAAGAGGATTCAGACACGCCCTAAGTGCACTTGCGCTGTACGCTTTAGACCATGTTAAATAGATCGTTAAAATAGGGCCCTGGAAGTTGCTGTGCGAACGGGATATTTTGGCTACGTTCAGGCCAGTCAAGTTCCTCCACACCAAACTCGCTTATCCATGTCTTTATGGACCTTGCTTTGTGCACTGGTGCGCAGTCATGTTGGAACAGGAAGGGGCCATCCCCAAACTGTTCCCACAAAGTTGGGAGCATGAAATTGTCCAAAATGTCTTGGTATGCTGAAGCATTAAGAGTTCCTTTCACTGGAACTAAGGGTCCAAGCCCAACCCCTGAAAAACAACCCCACACCATAATCCCCCTCCACCAAACTTTACACTTGACACAATGCAGTCAGGCAAGTACCGTTCTCCTGGCAACCGCCAAACCCAGACTCGTCCATCGGATTGCCAGACAGAGAAGCGTGATTCATCACTCCAGAGAACATGTCTCCACTGCTCTAGAGTCCAGTGGCGGCGTGCTTTACACCACTGCATCCGATGCTTTGCATTGCACTTGGTGATGTAAGGCTTGGATGCAGCTGCTCGGCCATGGAAACCCATTCCATGAAGCTCTCTACGCACTGTTCTTGAGCTAATCTGAAGGCCACATGAAGTTTGGAGGTCTGTAGCTATTGACTTTGCAGAAAGTTGGCGACTTCTGCGCACTGTGTGCCTCAGCATGTGCTGACCCCGCTCTGTGATTTTACGTGGCCTACCACTTCGTGGCTGAGTTGCTGTTGTTCCCAACTGCTTCCACTTTGTTATGATACCACTAACAGTTGACTGTGGAATATTTAGTAGTGAGGAAATTTCACAAATGAATTCACTGAGCTCCTGAGAGCGACCCATTCTTTCACAAATGTTTGTAGAAGCAGTCTGCATGCCTAGGTGCTTGATTTTATACACCTGTGGCCATGGAAGTGATTGGAACATTCAGTGATTTGGAGGGGTGTCCCAATACTTTTGGCAATTTAGTGTATTCCATTTTGGAACTATATTCCTTTTTAAAAACATGCATTTAGACACAAACACATGCCAATTCAGCTCGCCCATATCTGCCATTCCAATCCAACACAAAAACAACAGCAACAGCAGCAGCAAAGATACAAAGACAGACCGAAACCATGAAAAAACACAAAGATATGAAGTCGCATTATTGTGCTGTAATCCTGTTAGCGGAGGAAACATGCTGTCATTGACTTCTCCACCCCATGATTCACACTAAAACCAAACGCATGTGCTTCATCCAGCACAACTCATTAATGATCCTTTATTATCCGAGCAATATTTAATATTCAACCAGCATGGGAAATCAATGCTTGTTTATGCTGAACTCATTTTACTTGATATACCTTCTCCACGCTCGGAGAAGAACAATAAAATGTCAAAAACTCAATGATGGTTGCCTCATTGTGGAAACAGAGGCGCATGTCCATCCATAAATGTTGTTCAAAGCGCTCCATTATGCATTCTTTCCTGTATACGCTTGACCAAATTCAGATCATCTTGCATCTGGAAAGCAGAAAATGACAGTGCTCTTGCCTATATGCAGCTCCTATTAGCATTAATACCATCTGTTAGTCATCAGAAGAAGTCACTCATGCCTTAATAGTCTGTCTTTATGTATCATAAACATTTTAAGCTCAAAGCTGTCATAGATGATTAAGTGTTCCATTATCTTTGCTTTTCTTCTCCAAGTTCATCGTTTGATGTGAAACTCTTTCGAGAGAGTGTTTATTCGATTAAAGCAGTACGACAGGGCTTAAAAAAGCATGGCGATATGCAGTTTGTCGACTTGTGCCGAACATATTCAAACCAGAGACCCGGATCCTCTCGTACATCACTTGTTTAGGAAGAAACGAAGAATATTGCGGTCCATGCGGCAAAAAATGAATAATCTGTAGAAGTGTGTGTGGTACGGGAGCACCTGCTCATCAAAAGAGTAATATGAATGCACAGTGGGGTGGTGTGGGTTTAGCTTCACCAGCTGCCATCTGCTATCAATATCATTAGCATTCGCCATGACCAATTGTAATATTAGATTATTGAATACCCAGAGGGTGATGAATACAAGCACAAAATTCTGCATATCATTACAGCATGTGAAATATAGGCAAGGATCTGCTCGGGCTACAGCCTTTTACCTTTGAAATTTGACTTCAGATCGTGACTTGGTTTATGTTGCGTATCTTTTTAGTGCGTGTCGCAAATGAAGCTTCAAGAGACTTTTCTTATATATGGTTCATGTCATGTAAATGTCAGATTTATGTCAGTGTTGTTAGTGTTAACTAGTGTAAACTATTTTTTTTAAGTATTTAAACAAATGCAATTAATTGAAATAAAATATCAATAGTAGATGAAAAAAACTTAGAAAATTAGAAAGCCTTAGCAGCTATAATTGAATATAAATAGTGAAATTAAAATAAAAAATCAAATTAAAGCTAAATATAAATATTAAAAAAACATACAAATGAAAAAGAAGATAAAATTACTAATACTAAAATAAAAATAAATAAAAGCTAAATTTAAGAAAAACTTCAAAATCAGATAAAAAATTACTAAAATTAAAATGAAAACTGAAAATATTAAAAATGAAAGTTAATTAATATTAATAATAGTGTTATAATAAATAAATTATACTAAAATAACACTACCGGAAATTGCAAATGCAAAATAAATTGCAAATCAGAAAGTATAACAACAAATTTGATATTAAAAATATTTTTAAAATTATAATAAAATCTGAAATATTAATACAAATATTAAGAAAAACTAATAAAAATGACAAAAGAAGATGATAAAATTACTAATACTGAAATGAAAACTGAAAATTCAAAAATAAAATAAAATATAAATATGAAAATAAACATTAATTCAAAATACTAAAACAAACTGCAAATCAGAAAGTACAGATCTATCAACAGATCTGATATTAAAAATATATATTTTTAAAAGTATAATAAAATATTAATATAATCTATACCATAATCTGATATTACAATTATTTTAAAAATTATAATAAAATATTAAATATAAATACAAATATTAAAAGAAGATAACAAAATTACTAAAACTAAAATGAAAACTGAAAATACAAAAATAAAATAAATTATAAATATGAAAATAAAAGTTAATTCAAAATACTAAAATTACTAGTACACAGTACTAAAAACTGTAATAAAAATAAATGAAAGCTAAATAGAAATATAAAACAACTAATAAAAATGACGGACAAAGCAGATAACAAAATTACTAAAGTTAAAATTAAGTCAAAATATTAATAATAGTATTTAAATGAAATAATACTGCTTTTAAAATATTTACAAATTATAATACAATACCAAATATTAATATAAATGTTAAGAAAAAAATAATAAAAATAACAAAAGAATAAAAAAACTAGAGAACGAATGTAGAAAGTAGTTCAGATTGTTTGATCTTTGACTTTTGATGACACACGTGGCAAATCTGAGCAGATAACTGTGTGCATTTTCTTAAAATCTCAAATTTTCTCAAATCTGAGAAGGTAAAACAAGTGATATTTGAGATGTCATTGGTAATTTATCTTATACAGATAGTTATTTGTAGGCCATATTCAGTCTACAGTGTGTTTTTTCAGGTCACATTAGCATGAACAAGAATGGAAACATTTTTAAGTTTGACACATCTAGTGATAAAAACAACTCGACCGCATGGCCTTTTCACATTGTGCTGTCTGTCACCTGAATTCAACTCACAGTAAGTGACTGAAGCTCTTCCTGTCATGTAGAAGAATTTGTGCTCATCAGACATGTCTGAAGATACATGACGGCTCTCAGCCATGTACTTCTAGCAGCTTTTAAAGAAAACATTTGACATGCTCAGTGTTCACCAATCAGAGCAAGGCAATCTTTAATTCAGATGTTATTCAGGTTTTGCATTAAATATGAACCACAAGCCATCTGCTGCACTGTTCAGTGCTGGACACCACGTGGTCTAGTGCAAAACCCAAAGTGTTCTTTCTATTCTCAGTTTTTAAAGGGGTCCTATTATGCTTTTTTTCCACTCTCTTAAGTGTGTAATGTTGCTGTTTGAGCATGAAAAATGTCTGCAAAGTTTCTGAACTCCCTGAAACGCCTCCATTGTAGTCTTGACATCACCCGTAGGATGAAGAGCATTTTTGAAGCCTAAAGTGGGCCGTGGCCATCTTGGCAGCGCGTCACTCCCAGATAACCAAAAATGGGCAAAGAGGCGGGACGTGGGTGGAGCTGAGGTGCCTGGTTGCTGTAAATATATGGTGTCTGTTTTATGATATAGATGCTCCAGCAACAGTAATATTGTAATTTGTGTGCAAATGACAACACGCAAAATCAAAACGGGACTTTGAAAAAATGTCCATTGAAAAACATCCAATAGCACTTTTTGTTCATAAAACTGTTAAAATCCAAGATCCAACAACAATGCCAAGTTCAGCGGCTGGAATTAGTTGAGGTGACGTGACGTCTAGGGTTGCCAGGTTTTCACAACAAAACTCGCCCAATTGCTACTCAAAACTAGCGTTTCAGGGAGGGTTCCACGGTAAAAATTCCCATTTCAAGGGCTAAATATCATCTTATTTGGGGTCGCTTCAACGCGCGGACATTAAAACAACCCACGGCAACAGTGTAAAAGTAGTCCAATTCCCGCAGACTTGGCAACACTGTGACTGCTAACAGACAGCAGACAAAAAGCTAGTAGTGACAGCAGCGGCAATCCACCTGTCACTCAAGTGACCACGCCCTTAATTATGCAAAACTTTAACACTAAATATAATTTAAACGGATAAGTTATAAAAAAATTCACCCCCCTCACAGTTGTCATGAAGGGCAAAATTATCTATATAGACCAAAACCACTTTTTGTACCAGGTTGTAAACATTTTTTTTCTGCTGTAAAGTTGGGCATTTTAACATGGGGGTCTATGGGATTGACTCCCTTTTGGAGCCTGTCTCTAGTGGCAAGTTGATGAATTGCAGTTTAAGTCACTTAAGTGTTGGATACAAGAGAGAGAACCGAAGGTTGCCGCTTGGTTGAATCTGGCGGTTTTGGTAAGGGGCGGGACATTTCCCAAACACCAATCACAACACACTGCTCCAGCTGACCAATCAGAGCACATTGTGCTTTTCAGAAGGAGGGGCTTCATAGCGACAGAAACTAAACAGAGCGTTACTGACAGACTGGGAAGAGAGGAGCTGCAACAATGGAGAATATGATAGGTTCCCTTTAAGAATATAAAAACAGTAATCTTGGAATGAAAACATCCCAAATACACATTTAAGTGTTTGTTTTATTGCATCTGTAGAGTTAAGTTATAATGTAAGGAGGTTTTCTCAAAATGAGATTTAAAATGAGTCATAAATCCCCACTTCAGCAGCTTTACATACACCAAACTTTACTGTTTTGTTCCTATCATTATTCTGAAGGGTTTTACAGAAGGGTTTGTTTATAATTCGCCTGATGTATGTAACATTTTATTCCTAAAAATGATCGTCTTATGGAATGATGTAAAAACCTTTACTTGTAATATGTCAACCAAGAATTTTGAACATGGCTTCATCTAATCTTCAGATTTCTGTTCTGGAAATGTATGCAAATTGGTGCATATTTAATTAGACAACACCTAATTTGCATATTTAAACATATTATTTCAGAAAACTAAAAATAACAGTGTTAATAGTGATATCTATGAATTAAAATGTGACCTCATTCACCGGTAATGTCTTGCTTTTAATTATGCAGTTATTTAAATGCATTTGTTCAATACCATAAAATTTCACAATTTGACCTAATATTTATTCTCATGCTCGCTAGACTTTGAGAGTGCACAAAAAGACTGGGTGTCCATTCATAGCTAATGCATATAAATTTCATCTTTACCACAGCGTAAAAAAGAATTATTGGTTTAACCTAAAAGGGTAAGTTTGAATTCACTGAAATTAAAAATTTGAGTTAATACAATGAAGACAGAACAGAAACTCAAAATATTATGTTATCTGAACCACATTAATTATCTAAGCTGATTTGACAAAAGAAAAAATGTTCTGACAAATCATAAAAATTATTTTTTACAGTGGTTATAATTTTTTTGATAACACACTATTTCGATGGCCCACTTTAGAGATACTACTAACTATAAGTACCTTTGCAAAACTTATTCTATTACTTATAGTCAACAGAATGTCTAAAGGGGGGCATCAAAATAAAGTGTGGTCTTTTTTTCATAGCCTTTTGTGCTCAGTATGTGAACTTCGCCCTGTTGAGCCTTTTTAAGTCATGGCACCATTCTCAATACAAATATATTTGCAGCCTGCTTTTGTCAAGTGCAGCACCCCTCAAAACCACATAGGTGTATCACTGCAAAATTGACAGTTTGAGGCTTTCATTTGGAGGGGCTGGAAAGTAGTTGCTCTGATGGTTCTCAGGAAGTCAGTCTGTAACACCCTTTGAACATCTAAAGAGCTGGTGTGGTGGTTGAACAGTAAATGAAGTCTCGTGATGTCAACAGGACACACAGTGACCTTTAGAGAAAGCAGACGCTGAAGGTTTTCTTGTGCATTGCAGAGGGTGAAATTTTCGATTTTTGTTTGCATATGTATATTTACTGAGCTTAACAAGTACATACTAGAGTTTCTGGAAGAAAGCATCTGCCACTCGAGTTAACGCCACTTGAATTTCAATGTGTTGTCGGAATGCTGAAAAATATTTGATATCTTCAAAAATATCTCTTCAATATGTTTTAGAAGCAACATTAAGTTGATTTACATTGCATATGTGCCATAAAATTATGATCAGTTGTGGATGTTTTTACTCAGTTAACCCTGAGTCGAACAGTTTGGATGTTACATAGAAGTAGATTACTTTAATTTAAAGTAGTAAAGACTATTCTAAATTTAAATCTTTTGGGGACCAGTGTTATTTTAGTATCATTGAGATACAATTTTATCTCTCTCTCTCTCTCTCTCTCTCTCTCTCTATATATATATATATATATATATATATATATAGGTACATCTAGTTAAACTAGTACAGTAAAGTTTGATGACAAACTTTGATGTTGGCGTGGTAAAGCCAAGTCTGAAAGTTATAACTTTGAAAAGCTTGAGGTTTGAAGGTTTACTCAGAGAAAGTCAAAACATATTATTAACATGTTTAATTCGTGTTTTAACACGTTGCTAGCATTATCCTAGCATATTCTAACATGAATTTGCATTTTGCATGTTTTAACATGTTGCTAGCATGAATTAGCATGTTGATAACATGATGTTACCATTTTTAACACATTTCTAACATGAATAAGTATATTGCTAGCATGTTTTAGCACACTGTTAGCATGAATTGGAATGTTGATTGTATGTTTTAGCATGTTGATGGCATGAATTAACATGTTGTTTGCATGATCCTAACATGTCTAGCACATTCCTAACATATTCCTAGCATGTTTTAGCATGTTGCTACCATTATCATAGCAAGTTTTAGCACATTTCTAGCATTATCCGAACATGTTTTAGCTTGTTGCTACCATTATCCTAGCATTTTAAACACATTGGTAACATTATCCTAACATGTTTTAGCATGTTGCTAACATGAATTTGCATTTTGTTGGCATTTTTTTACTCGTTGATAGCTTGAAGTAACATTTTGATAACATGATGTTACCATGTTTAATACATTTCTAGCATGAATAAGCATACTGCTAGCATGTTTTAGCACATTGCTAGCATAATTTGGAATGTTAATTGTATGTTTCGCATGTTGATTGCATGAAATAACATGTTGCTAGCATGATCCTAGTATGTCTAGCACATTCCTGACATTTTCCTAGCATGTTTTATCAGGTTGTTACCATTATCATAGCATGTTTTAACACATTGCTAGCATTATCCTAACATGTTTTAACATTTTGTTAGCATTATCATAGCATTTTTAACACATTGGTAGCATTATTATATCATGTTGATAACATGTCACCATGTTTAACACATTTCTAACATGATAGGTATATTGCTAACATGTTTTAACATGTTGCTAGCATGAATTGGAATGTTGATTGTATGTTTTAACATGCTGCTAGTATCCTAGCATGTCTAACACATTCCTAACATTTTCTTAGCATGTTTTACCATGTTACCATTATCATAGCATGTTTTAGCACATTCCTAACATGACTTAGCATTTTGTTAGCATCATCCTAGCATTTTGTTAGCATTTTAAACACATTGGTAGCATTACCCTAGCATGTTTTAGAACATTGCTAACATGAATTTGCATTTTGCAGGCCTTTTTTAACACATTGCCCGCATGCATTATCATGTTGCTAGCATGTTTTAACACTGTGCTAGCATGAATTAGCATGTTAATAACATAACATTATCATAGCATGTTTTAGCATGTTGCTAACATGAATTTGCATTTTGTTGGCATTTTTTAACATGTTGTTAGCTTGAAGTAACATTTTGATAACATTATGTTACCATGTTTAATACATTTCTAGCATGAAAACGCATATTGCTAGCATGTTTTAGCACATTGCTAGCATGAATTGGAATGTTGATTGTATGTTTTAACACGTTGATAGCATGAATTAACATGTTAACATGTTTTATCATATCGTTAACATGTTTTATCATGTTGCTAGCATGATCTTAGCATGTTCTAGCACATTCCTAGCATTACCCTAGCATGTTTTAACATATTGCTACCATTATCATAGCATGTTTTAGCACATTCCTAGCATTATCCTAACAAGTTTTAACATTTTGTTAGCATTATCCTAGCATTTTTAACACGTTGGTAGCATAATCCTAGCATGTTTTAACATGCTGCTAGCATTAATTAGAATGTTGACTAAATGTTTTAGCACGTTGATAGCATGAATTAACATGTTGCTAGCATGATGTCTAGCACATTCCTAACACATACCTAACATTATCCTAGCATGTTTTAGCATGTTGCTACCATTATCATAGCATGTTTTAACACATTGCTAACATTATCCTAATGTTTTAGCATTTTGTTAGCATTATCCTAGCATTTTCAACGCAGTGGCAGCATTATCCTAACATGTTTTAACACGTTGTTAACATGAATTACCATATGGCAAGCATGTTTTAACACTTTGCCAGCATGCATTATCTATCATGTTGTTAGCATGTTTTAACACAATGCTAGCATGAATTAGCATGTTGATAACATATTACCATGTTTAACACATTTGTATAAGCATATGAATAAGCATATTGCTAGCATGAATTGGAATGTTTTTTGTATGTTTTAGCGTGTTAATAGCATGAATTAGCATGCTTTATCAATGCTAGCATGTTGCTAGCAATTTCTAGCATGATTTAGCTTATTTCTTGCATGTTTTAACATGTTTCTATTATGATTTAACACATTGCTAGCATGTTTTAACATGTTTCTAGTATGATTTAGCACATTGCTATCATGTTGATAGATCTGCATATGCTCCTTATCAATATTTTTGGTCCTTTCCTTTGAAAGACTGTCATTTTTAATGTGTATATCTGCTAGAGGTTCATTTGGTCAACTTTTAGCATATAGGTGGATTTGATGGGTGTTCTTTCCTTTACGTCCTCCATCATTACATGTTACAGGTGGATTGTTATCTCAGGACCCATTCACGTATTTGACAGCGCGTCTGAATCCAAGGCTGAGGGTTTTGTTGTAGTGTCGGCTTCTCATTGAAATAATTTATGTGGATTGCACAGATGTTGTTCAGATCCTTGTTTTTTTCCACTCAATTACAGAATCCATCTTGCTGTTTTAATTATCCTATGAAAAGCCCATCTTCCTCTCCCACTCCTCTTTTTAAGCTCATATTAAGTCGCCCTGTATGGTCTGGAACTATTTCAATGTGCCATCTTCATCTTTGCGTTTTCTCTCCCATAGTATTGTGCATTGTTTGTGTTGGCACCTCAGGTTTATCAAGGGGTTTGATGGAAGCGCTTTGTCGCTCCTTCTTGGATGATGCTCAACTGCATCGAAAGCAAATCCATCATGTTATGTTTTACTTAAAAGTCAACATGAAATCAAAATTGCCCATATTTGCTTTCTTAATGCACGCTTCTAGTCTTATTGTGCACGATTCATCACATTATTTGCTATAAATGACTTGCCTTGTCATCAGGACTTTTTATTTTTCAATCTCTCCAATCCTTCTGTCATATAGACCACTATTTATTATCCAAACATTTCCCCTCGGTGCCTGTTTAGACATCTTACAAATTTGCATTATGATGTACACTGTGTAAATATGACATTTAATGTCTTTTAAATTATATAGTACATATAATATTAAGTAACAGAAATGGTAACTCACATATATGCATGTTGTTGTATTTCACTATGTTTGTAGTTTTTATCAGTTCACTATTATTATTTATTATTATTATATATCACAATAACAGCTTCCTCTTGGGGATAAAATCTTGCATGACAATTAATGACAAGAAGTAAAATTGGTTGCAATCTTGCAATAGTTCCTTCTAATTTCCTTAAATCGCTTGACAGCCCTAATATATATATATAATTTATTTGTATTATATTTTATTTAGATTTTATATAGATTATATATATATATATATATATATATATATATATATATATATATCAGAAAGAAAATAAAGTGTGTTTATATCAACTTTATTTTATTTATATTTTATTTTATTTGTTTTTATTTATTTTTATTATTTTTATTTATATTTTATTTTATCATTTAATCATGGCGACATTTGTTTTTGCCATTTCCATTGGGTTTTTTTTTTTCAATTTTACTTTATTTACTTTATTTATTTATTTATTTATTTATTTTATTTTTTAATTTATTTTATTTTATTTTATTTATTTTAATTTTAATTTATTTTTTTTTTACTTTATTTAATTAATTTATTTATTTAATTTATTTTAATTTTATTTTATTTTATTTTATTGATCAGTTAATCATGGCAACATATTATGTTTTTCCATTTCCATTGTTTGTTTGTTTTTCAATTTTCAATATATATATATATATATATATATATATATATATATATATATATATATATATATATTATTTATATTTTATTTTATATTTAATTTTATTTATTTAAATTATATTTATTTTATTTATATTTTATTTCATCAGTTGATCATGGCAACATTTGTTTTTCCATTTCTATTCAATTCTATTTCACCAATTTCAACTTCATTTAAGTTATACGAGATTTAACAAAACAAGATTTTAAAAAATACGTTGAAATGACTTGTACAGCCAATTTGATTACACAGAAAAATTTAGGTGGAATTTCTTTACTGTGTTTTAGCTTGAGAAGACCTAATGTTTGCTTTCCACTGTTTTTGTTGTTGTTGTTCTCTGCAGTCATTACAGGAAAGCTGGTGTATTTCCATATCCGTCTTGAAGACTCCAGCGGGTCGGAGCGTGAGGTTGTCACTGCAGGAGATGTTCTCTTTGAGAACAGTATAGAGCCAGTGTTCTCGTAGCCAGCAACCTAGCATTGTGGAGAAGAAACTGTGGCGTACATTCAAGCCTACAGCTAAACACGGCGGTTTGACAGGTTGCTTCAGACCGTAGCTGACATTTGTCCCCAGTCCGACCGAATGCGGCATGAAAAATTCACTCAGACGAGAAGCTCGAAGAAATCGACATTTCTCCCGCGACTTTCACTTCGGGGAGAGCAAGGTGAGCAGAACTCACACTTGTCATGGATGCACGCTCCTGACAAACATAAGTAGATGCTAATGGCGAATTCGTGACAGAGCAGAGTCCCACCACCATATGGCTAATTGCCACAACAATATCTTCAGTGTTATTAATCACGTTTTCATAGTGTGCCATGATAATTGGAATAATTAGAGCGCGAGCAGACACAGGCCTTGCTCTCTCTTTTAACATCTCACTGAGACCAGGCGAAGTGAGAGCTTTTCCACCTCCCCCTCCTTTGTTTATACGTTCTTTATGGATATTCTCCTACGTCCATATGTTGTGCTTTTTTCTGGTTCTATAGAAACTCTTCTTTTCTGTCCCCTCCTCATCTCCAGTGATTCTCTCCTCAGGAAAGCACTGAGTATAATTAATGGATGACGCTTGTCGTGCGCTCAGGGTGGGGTCGGGCTCATAGGTAGCTAAATGAGGGCATCGCACGCCCCGCTGATGATTACCAATGGCAAAAAGATGCTTAACTTGTCCTTTTAGGGAAATTTAAGGAATAGTTCTTAGAATTATTTAATCACTCTCATGTTGTTTTTGGTTTGTACACAAAAGAGGACCTATTATGCCCTTTTTATTCAAAGTTTTGATGTTGTTTTTTGTGCTCTACTAGAACAGGTTTTCCTGCTTGAATGTTGATTATTTTCCTCATATTCTCCATTGTTCAGCTCCTCTCTTCCCAGTCTGTCAGTAACGCTCTGTTTAGTTCCTGTCTCTATGAAGCCCCTCCTTCTGAAAAGCACAATGTGCTCTGATTGGTCGGCTGGAGCAGTGTGTTGTGATTGGTGTTTGGGAAATGCCCCGCCCCTTACCATAACCGCCAGTTTCAACACACTATTAACTCAACCAGGCCCCGCCCCTTTATTCTGCGTATGAATTATTTAAATGAGGAATATTTTTTGTATATATAAAAATAGAACAAATTTTTAATAAAGGTCTTCTGAAGAGAAGCGATGCGTTTTTGTAAGAAAAATATCCATATTTATAACTATAAACTAGAATAAATGCCTTTATTAACCCCTGGAGTCGTATGGATTACTTTTATGATGGATGGATGCACTTTTTGGGGCTTCAAAATATTGGTTACCATTCACTCCCATGATAAGAATAAGCCAGAATATTTTTAATATAACCCTGAAGAAAGTCATATACACCTAGGATGAGTAAATCATGGGATAATTTTCATTTTTGGGTGAACTATCCCTTTCATTGTGTCTATTGAGGTCATATTATAGCTTTGCATGAGGAACACACTTAAATTTTGGTTGATATTCACTGAAAATCTCCCCCCCGCTGCAATTCTCAAATCTTGTTTTTAAAATCTTGCTTGATGTTGCAAACTAGTATTTATTTTTTTTTTTACCATATTATATTTTAATGTCTTGTCATAATTATATGCACACTGGTTTGTGGCACAAATAGCTTTATTCTTATTCTTTTAGTATTTACCTGTTTACCTATAGCGAGTAATAAATCAGAAGTCTCGCACATTCACAAAAAATAGCTTACTTCCACGCTTCAAAATAAGGGGTGATTAGCGAAGTGTCAACAACCACAAAGTTAATGTCACTGCGTTCTAATATCCTTAGCTGTATCATTTCCTGATGTTATTTTCCAGATGTTGTACTCTTCCTGCAGCGAGCATGATCTTTTTTCAGCAGACAAATGCTGCCTGGTTTGTGTTTCATCTTTAGTGTGCAATACTTTCACTAATGTAGTTTCTTCCTCAGAGAAGCCAGCTGACAGCGAGACCTATCAAGGACAAAGTCAGACGGCTGGTTGCTTCAGTTGCTTGAAGTGGGTGGTATGACCAACCCCTTAAAGGCACTAAAACATGCTAATTCATGCTAGCAATGTCTTTCTTTTTTTTCTTTCTTTGTTTCATGCTAACAAAACATACTAACTCATGTTAGCAGTGTGTTAGAACATTTTAACAACATGTTGACTAAAAACATATTAATTTTATGCTAACAATGTCTCTTTCTTTCTTTCATGTTAGCAAAACATGCTAATTCATGTTAGCAATGTGCTAAAACACACTAGCAACGTGCTAAAACATGCTACCAGCATGTTAACTCGTGTTAGCAATGTGTTAGAGCATGTTAAAAACATGCTGACTCATGCTAGCAATGTGCTAAAACATGTTAATTCATGTTAGCAATGTCTTTATTTTTTTTCTTTCTTTGTTTCATGCTGATTCATGTTAGCAGTGCTAAAACACATTAGTAACGTGCTAAAACATGCTACCAACATGCTAACTCATGTAAGCAATGTGTTAGAGCATGTTAAAAACATGTTGACTCATGCTAGCAATATGCTAAAACATGTTAATTTATGTTAGCAATGTCTTTCTTTCTTTCTTTCATGTTAGCAAAACATGCTAATTCATGTTAGCAATGTGTTAAAACACGTTAGTAACGTGCTAAAACATGCTACCAGCATGCTAACTCATGTAAGCAATGTGTTAGAGCATGTTAAAAACATGTTGACTCATGCTAGCAATATGCTAAAACATGTTAATTTATGTTAGCAATGTCTTTCTTTCTTTCTTTCATGTTAGCAAAACATGCTGATTCATGTTAGCAGTGCTAAAACACGTTAGTAACGTGCTAAAACATGCTACCAGCATGCTAACTCATGTAAGCAATGTGTTAGAGCATGTTAAAAACATGTTGACTCATGCTAGCAATATGCTAAAACATGTTAATTTATGTTAGCAATGTCTTTCTTTCTTTCTTTCATGTTAGCAAACCATGCTAATTCATGTTAGCAATGTGTTAAAACACGCTATCAAAATGCTAAAACATGCTACTAGCATGCTAACTCATGTTAGCAATGTGTTAGAACATGTTAACAATGACTCATGCTAGCAATGCGTAAAAACATCTCAATTCATGTTAGCAATCTTTCTTTCTTTCTTTCTTTCTTGCATGTTAGCAAAACATGTTAATTTATGTTAACAACATGCTAAAACATGTTAGCAACATGCTAAAACATGTTACCAGCATGCTAACTCATGTTAATTCATCCTAGCAGTGTCTTTATTTATTTATTTATTTATTTATTTATTTTCTTGTTTCATGTTAGCAAAACATGCTTATTCATGTTAGCAATGTGGTAAACATGCTACCAGCATTCTAAGTCATGTTAACAATGTGTTAGAACATGTTAATTCATGCTAGCAATGTCTTCCTTTCCTTCTTTCATGTTAGCAAAACATGCAAATTCATGTTAGGAATGTGTTAGAACATGTTAACAACATGTTGACTCATGCTTGCAATGTGCTAAAACATGTTAATTCATGCTAGCAATGTCTTTCTTTCTTTCTTTCTTTCTTTCCACTTCGCTAAATTTAAAGCTAAATTTCACTAATGTAATTTCTTCCTCAGAGAAACCACCTGACAGCAAGACCCATCAAGGACAAAGTCAGACGCCTGGTTGCTTCAGTTGCTCAAGACGTGAGAAGTGGGTGGTATGACCAAAACCTTAAATCACGCTTTGAGTAATTTTACATCAAAGTAACAGTGCTAACAGTACAGCAAAATCTCTCGCATTTCTACAGTCAGCAGACGCAGTTCGTTTCTTACTTGATTTGTGTACTTTTGCACTGATGGCATGACATTATGCCTGTCATCATCTTTCCATAGCCCTTATTTACCACATCTCACACAATCCAGTCAGGCCTTGTGTTTTCATCGATGGCGGTTTGCTCTGACAGGTTATGTTTAGAGCTGAGTAAGTGGGCACTTGTGCGGCATAAGCAGAAAGCAGCGCTGCTTTAACAGCTGGCGGCGCGCGCACAGCCTTTCCTCTCCTTCACACTTTCTCCGACAGTAATGTGCCCGGAAACGGAGAAAAGCAGCTGCTTGTCTGACCATAAAGCCGGGAGCAGGGGCGTTAATTGTTTCCCCACTGAGAAAGTATTAGTTCAGGCCAACCACCAGCTCAAACTCCAGGGAGAAGCGAGATGGGTGGTGGGCCGTTTTGGCAGAGCCGGAGAGGAGAGTGGGGGCAGACCCAGCCGAAAACTCGATTAGACCGTGTGGGGAAGGCGTGGAGATTTGGTTCCAGGATGTCCACACACATGCCCAATCGAATCTCAGGTTACTCCAACAACAAAAGTGCAAGACAGAAAAGCAAGGAAGATAAATAACCAGCCAAGACAAAGATAAAGAGACAGAGGTGAAATAAGTCATGCGGATT
>CM075481.1:1400000-1415000 GCA_037950665.1 Hypophthalmichthys nobilis | reverse complement strand
TGTCCGTCCGTCCGTCCGTCCGTCCGTCCATCCGTCCATCCATCCATCATCTATCTGTCTGTCTGTCTGTCCGTCTGTCTGTCTATCTATCTATCTATCTATATATCTGTCTTTGTTATTCTATCTATCTATCTATCTGTCTTTGTTATTCTATCTATCTATCTATCTATCTATCTATCTATCTATCTGTCTGTCTGTCTGTCTGTCTGTTATGACATTCTTAAACCTTTCTTAATGCGTTCTGATATTTTGCATATTTCAAACAGATATTAGAGGTCAGGGAATCAGCAGGACCTTCATGTCATACAGATAAATCCATTTGACCAGAGCGATTCCAACTGGGCCGGTGAAGAAAATGACAACTGCTCTTAACTGTAAGTGTTTAATACAGACATTTAAGGTGCAATAATTCATACGACTGAAATAATTTGCGCTCAGTTAATTTTAGGGCATTTGCTCGTTCTTCTGCAATGTGTTACCTTTCCTTTTTCGTCTGGAGTCATCTCTCCCTGCGGATCCCAGCCGAGCACATTAGAGGTAAAATAACTCCTCTCCTCCTCTCTCTCGGCTTATGAGCGTCACTGAGCAGGTCTGCAGGCGTAATATAGAAGTTGTCAAGAGCGGTAAATAAGCAGACTGATATGTATTATCTCTGTAATGGCTCCAGGACTACATTTCACTGGTCTGATGCTGTCGTTAATCGTCAAGGATTTCGATTTGGTACAAATCCCAAAGGTGACACTAATGTATCCAAATATATTTGCAACAGATGTTGGTTTTTATTTTTAATGATGGAACAAGAGTTTAAGAATTTCATTATCATCAAATAGCAAGTTTTTAAATGAGGCCTTTGCCAGCAGTATAATGTGAGAAGTGTACCACCTACTGGTCACAAATTGCTTTTCAACACCATCATTAGGTTGCACTGTAGTATGTCAACATTAGTACAGTACACAAATAAGATGAAATCATCTTTGTGAGAAGCAAACTAATGGAATTATGTCATTTCTGTATTACCTGTGGTGTTTTGATTGAGGAAAGAGATTTACTTATAATGTTAAACCGGTTGGGACTTAATGTATTTCTAATTATTTTCTTGCTGTGATGCACATTGATCTATAGAGTGTGAAAAATCTAATGGTATAGATCACCTTAAATCAGTGGTTCTCAACTGGGTCTGGTTTGGACATTGACGCAACACAATACCTAAACTGGTAGTAAAGTAACAAAAATGTCTTTAACATTAATGTTGAGGGATGTTAAAACCAAAAAGTGAAGAATAAACAGTTTGCAAACATGACAAGGCAGTCTGTGGTATCAAGATGCAATTTTATGATGTAGTAAACTGCCATACCACTAGACTAATAAGTCATGATCAGCTTCGTTATTCATTCTTAATTGTTTTATCTTGCCTAGGGCACAAGGTGAAATAAAACACCCGTGCATGACGCCTCTAGAAGTGTGTGAACTGGGATGAATTGGACTATTTTAAGATGCGAGCTGAGTGTAACAATACAGCCCCCTCCTGTTTCCTCTTACTCTTAAACAGGACAATGGGACGTGTTTACTTTTTGACATCAGGTGGTTTCGGCATGTCGGCCGCATCGGCGAGACGTGAAATGTTCTTTATTCAGTACACAACCTTTTAAAATTTTGGGGTCAGTGATTTTGAACGCTTTTGAAAGAAGTCTCTTATGCACCTCGAGCTTCATTAAAAAAATACAGTAAAAACGGTAATATTGTGAAATATTTTTCCAATTTAATATAGCTGTATTCTATTTGAATATATTTTAAAATGTAATTTATTTCTGTGATCAAAGCTGAATTTTCAGCATCATTACTCCAGTCTTCAGTGTCACATGATCCTTCAGAAATCATTCTAATATGATGATTTTAATTATTTACTGTATTATTATCAATGCTGAAAACAGTTGTGCTGCTTCATATTTTTGTGCAAACCTTGATTATTTTTTTTCAGCATTTGTTTGATCTTTTGTAACATTATAATTTGATGAATAAAAGCATTAATTAATTTTTTCAGTTAAGTTCTATTAACAATGGTGTTTATTGTAATTTTAGTTTTATTGCAGCCATTATTCATCCTATAAAAATGCTAATTTAGAGCCTAAATATAGTTTACATTTAAAACAGATAATGCTAATATTAAGTGACATCTCTTGGCTTTTGCATGTTTTAATCAGGGTTATTATAGTTAACTAAAACTAAGACTATTAAAAACATTTAGGTTAATTGAAATAGTGCTGAAATAAAATATAAATATTAGTTGAAAAAAACGTAGTTTAAAAACGAAAAATAGAAATGTTGCCTTGGCAATAAACTGAAATAAGTTTAAGTTGAAGCACTAAAATGATTAACTGGAAATAAATTACTAGAACTGAAATAAAAATAAATGAAATCTAAACAGCAATATTTAAAAAAAAAACAAAATGACAAAAAACACAATGAAATTACTAAAAATTAAAAATAAAAGCTAATTCAAAATATTATTAAAAATAAAATAAATACTAAAATAAATAATGTCTGCTTTGTGAATGAATCATTCAGACTGGACCAGTTTATGAACCAGTTCAGCCATTTCACTGAACTGTTGCTTTTGTTCACAAGATTTGGAGAGGACAAGAAACAGGGTTGCCAAGTCTGGTGATTTCAGGATTTTGTCCCTGAATGAATCAGCCATTTTGAACGAATCGGTCTAATGATTGACTCAACGACTCACTCATAAAGAAAGTTACTTGCTTTGTCTAGGAATAAATCAGCCGTTTTGAACGAATCTGTCTAATTATTGATCAATGACTCATTCGTAAAGAAAGTCACTTGCTTTGTCCCTGAATGAATCAGCCGTTTTGAACGAATCGTTCTAATGATTGATTCAACGACTCACTTGTAAAGAAAGTAATTGCTTTGTCCCTGAATGAATCAGCCGCTTTGAATGAATCGGTTTAATGATTGACTCAACGACCCACTTGTAAAGAAAGTAATTGCTTTGTCCCTGAATGAATCAGCCGTTTTGAACGAATCATTCTAATGATTGATTCAACGACTCACTCATAAAGAAAGTCATTGCATTGTCCCTGAATGAATCAGCCGCTTTGAAAGAATCGGTTTAATGATTGATTCAACGACTCACTTGTAAAGAAAGTAATTGCTTTGTCCCTGAATGAATCAGCCGTTTTGAACGAATCAGTCTAATGATTGATTCAACGACTCACTCATAAAGAAAGTCATTGCATTGTCCCTGAATGAATCAGCCGCTTTGAAAGAATCGGTTTAATGATTGATTCAACGACTCACTTGTAAAGAAAGTAATTGCTTTGTCCCGGAATAAATCAGCCATTTTGAATGAATCAGTCTAATGATTGATTCAACGACTCACTCATAAAGAAAGTCACTTGCTTTGTTCCTGAATGAATCAGTCATTTTGAACGAATCCTTCTAATGATTGATTCAATGACTCACTCATAAAGAAAGTCTTTTGCTTTGTCCCTGAATGAATCAGCCATTTTGAACGAATCGGTCTAATGATTGATTCAACGACTCATAAAGAAAGTCACTTGTTTTGTCCCAAAATGAATCAGCCGCTTTGAATGAATCGGTCTAATGATTGATTCAACAACTCATTCATAAAGAAAGTCACTTGCTTTGTCCCGAAAGCCGTTTTGAACAAAACGGTCTATTCAATGATTCAACGACTCACTCGTTAAGAAAGTCATTTGCTTTGTTCCTGGATGAATCAGCCATTTTGAACGAATCAGTCTAATTATTGATAATGATAAACATGCAAATGAATGAGTGAATAGTGGTAGATAGAATGCCTTTATAAATGGACTATTAATTATGAAATATGAGATAACATTGATAAATATAACAGATAATAAAGCAATTGCAGTCACATTTTTCTGTCATTTTGAAATGTGCTTCCAAATTGCAAAGGCCACCTCTAATAACATTGACTTTAAAATATGTATTTTAGATATGGAAATTACATATTTTAAAAAAAATGTGATATGGTTATTGGGCTATTTTTGATTGGCCATTGGGCAGGTTTTGTTACGCAGACCTGGCAACCCTGCCGTGAAGGCCGCAGTATCTCCGACGGGGTGAACGGGACCCTGTGAAGCCGGAGAGAGACGCGGAGGACTAAGTGATCACTTTATAAATGAAAGCAGATGCCTGGAATTATGAAGTGTCGCTTTGCAGATGGAGGACGTCGGTGATGAAGCACTTCCCGACCCCACTCATGATCACTCACTTCTGATGCTCGCGTGTGTTCCGCCGTCACGCGTGTACCGCAATACCAACACAATCACGCTTGAGTGAACGGGTTAAACCTGCTCTCAGACACATGATTAGGGGCCCGTTGCCCTCTTTCTTGTGCTACTTCGTATTTTTTTTGTTTGTTTGATTGATCTGGTTGTTGCAGCGTCTGTGATTGATGGCAGCTGTGGCACAGCACAAGCCCGCCAGCGCTTCTCCGAAAGCGAGCAAAGAAGGGCCTGTCAGTGTCATTGATCTTCTTATAAATGAAATGTTCCGTTTCCCGCTGCATTTTATTGTTAAATGCAGTTCATTAGCGACAAAGAGATTTATCACCGATGCTCTGTGTCGAGTGAATCACTGCACTACAACAGCGCACGCCACGCCGCCTGGTAGGCCGAGCCAACCTCAGGGCAAAATCATCCATCTCCTGCGTGATCTGACAGAGAGAGCGATGCTGACCAAAAATATGCCATCTTGTCCTTAGTGTGTGTGTGATATCGGTATATGTCAAGTGGTTCAGAGATAATACATGAGTAAATCGTGTATGAACAAAAGTTTGGACACGTCTACACATTCTTGACATTTCAGGAAATCATAAAAATCACTGATACTATGAAATAACACAAAAGGAATTATATAGTGATCAAGAATGTTAAACCAACCAACTTATTGAGGATCGTGGGATGCTTTTAAACATTATTGAAGGAGGAACGTGTATGAGGACATCATGATGCTTTTCCTTCTAATGAAATTCATATGTAGGCACAATTTTGACTGCAAAAATGAGGTCAAAAGATGAGATTTAAGTGTGTTCAGATGTGTCCAAGTTTTGACTGGTATAGTGTATATCCAGTGTTATTTTATTTTAGTATTCATTAGTATTTTGAATTGGCTTTTATTTTTATATTATCATTTTTAATTTTAGTCTAAGTTTTTAATCATTTTTATTAGATAAATACCTTAACCAAGTGCCAAGTGTAGTGTTTTGTTTTTGCCTCATATTTAAAATATTTAAAAATATATATATATAATATTTTCCTCATATTTTGATCTTGACAAATATCCCCTCCGGACATCACTTTTGTGTGTATATGTATGTATATATATATATATATATGTATATACACTCCCAGTCAAAAGTTTGGACACAGTAAGATTTAAAATGTTTTAAAAGAAGTTTCATCTGCTCACCAAGGCTGCATTTATTTAATTAAAAATACAGTAAAAACAGTAATATTGTGATCACATGATCCTTCAGAAATCATTCTAATATGATGATCTGCTGCTCAAGAAACATTTATGATTATTATCAATGTTGAAAACAGTTTTTTCAGGATTCCTTGATGAATAGAAAGTTCAAAAGAACAGCATTTATCTGAAATACAAAGCTTTTGTAACATTATACACTACCGTTCAGAAGTTTGCGGTCAGTAAGAATTTTTATTTTTATTGTTTTGAAAAGAAATTAAAGAAATTAATACTTTTATTCAGCAAGGATGCATTAAATCAATCAAAAGTGACAGTAAAGACATTTATAATGTTACAAAAGATTATATTTCAAATAAATGCTGTTCTTTTGAACTTTCTATTCATAAAAAAGAAATATTGTACACAATAAATGTTTCTTGAGCAGCAGATCATCATATTAGAATGATTTCTGAAGGATCATGTGACACTGAAGACTGGAGTAATGATGCTGAAAATTCAGCTTTGATCACAGGAATAAATTACTTTATAAAATATATTCAAACAGAAAACAGTTATTTTAAATTGTAATAATATTTCACAATATTACTGTTTTTACTGTATTTTTAAATAAATAAATGCAGCCTTGGTGAGCAGACGAAACTTCTTTTAAAAACATTAAAAATCTTACCGTGTCCAAACTTTTGACTGGTAGTGTAAATATTATATATACACACAAATTAATCAATCGCATTATATATGTATATATATATATATATATATAGTCAAACCAAACATTATTCAGACACTAGATATAATTTTTGATGTATTTTTACTAGTGTGTTCAGGACACTATAGTTCATTTATGTAAGTGAGGATCGCAAAATAAAGTAAACTGTGACACATTATACCCAAAAATTCTTCATTCAGTGGACTACCAGTAAAACTGATAAAAATTTGGAACCAAAAATTATTCAGACACTTTGACCTGACCATGTTTTTCTTAAGTGTTATCAGACATAATTAAGATTAATTTTTAACTTAATTTTTAATTTTAATTAATTTTTAAGAGTTTAACTCTGAGATCTTGTCATATTTTATATACCATTTTTTAAACTATAGTGAATAAACTGTATTAATAAATGAAATGTTCAAGATGTCTGAATAAATTGACTGTATATATATATATATATATATATATATACACACACACACACACACACACGCATACACGCACAAACTTTTATGTTAGATGCGAATAATCGATTTGGCAGCACTAATATATTTATATTACATTAATTATATTATATTATATTCAGTAATATTTTGAATTGGCTTTTATTTTTATATTATCAGTTTTAATTTTAGTCTAATTTTTTTAATCATTTTTATCAGGTAAATACCTTAACCAAGTTTATTACACATTATATTATATAGTTTTAGCAATTTCAGTAATTCAACTTCAGGTAACATTTTTCATTATGTTTTTAAAGTCTAAGTTTTTCATATAATATTTGTATTTTATTTTATTTCAGCTTTAATTCAATTACCAAAACTATTTTAATAGTTTGTTTTAACAGTAACAATACTGATTCAAATAAACAGCACATAAATGTTGGCTGAATAAATCATCCATATTAATTAGACAGTGTTTTTTTTTTTTTTTACTGATACTGAATTAATTATATTCATTATGAACATTTCTCTCACTTCACCGTGTTCTTTTAACACAGATACTTGTGAAGCATGGTATTGCCATCTGAAACCACTACTGTGCATGTGTATATTTTCCATCACTGTGAAGTAACTTTTTAGCTTGTCCTGCAGGCTATGCTCTTCGCTTCTGAAGTGAAAAACTCTCTGCTTTGTGTTTCATCTTTAGTGTACAATATTTCCACTCTACCTCAGAGAAACAATCTGATATTCAAACAATGAGGCCCATCGAGAACAAAGCTGCACCTCTGTTTACTGCTGTTAAACATCTTTTGTGCGAGTGATTCGAGGGCAAACTTTCCTCTCAATGAGGCGAGGATTTGTCCCGAGCATCGCGTGAGATGTCACACCAATACAGTGATGAAGATGAATGATTGATTGACCACAGCGCAGGACTGATCTACTGTTTGCACGAGACGAGATGCAGAGGTTTGATGATATTCATTCATTGTTCACACCCACACAAGTTATTTTTATGTTCATTCTTGAGGGATAATCTGCAGAATGAATTTAAAAGCAGTCCTTCTGGTTGAAAAGATTAAACTCTAGGAACCTGGAAAAAAATAAAGGCCTGTTCACACAATGATAACTATGAATACATTTCTAAATATAAAATAATATCAAATTTGCTGGTGCGGACAGCGCTAATATAGTTATTGTTCTTAGTGTGAACCTTAAAGGGTTAGTTTACCCAAAAATTAAATTTCTGTCATTAATTACTCACCCTCATGTCGTTCCACACCCGTAAGACCTTCATTCATCTTCAGAACACAAATTAAGATATTTTTGATGAAATCCAATGGCTCAGTGAGGCCTGCATTGACAGCAAGATAATTAACACTTTCAATGTCCAGAAAGCTACTAAAGACGTATTTAAATCAGGTCATGTGACTACAGTGGTTCAACCTTAATGTTATGAAGCGACGAGAATACTTTTTGTGCGCCAAAAAAACAAAATAACGACTTTATTCAACAATATCTAGTGATGGATGATTTCAAAACACTGCTTTATGAATCTTTTGTTTTGAATCAGTGGTTCGGAGCGTGGATCACATGACTTTGGCAGTTTGATACACGCTCCGAACCACTGATTCGAAACAAAAGATTCGTAAAGCTTTGAATCTTAATTTTGTGGTTTTGCGTGTTGATTATTCATGTATTTGATTATTTGAAACTGAACTATTGAACTGCTTTGCAGATTATTATTTATTGAACTGTTTGACTTGTTGCTGAATTGTTTTGTAGTGAATCTTTTGGTAGGAAAGTACTAAAAACAAAAATATGTGGTAATTCGGTTGTGTGCATGACGTGCAAATGCACCTCGTGGTTAAAATGCTTTATTGCTAATATTTATTTATCTACTAATATTTACTAATTCACGCTATTCCACTAAAGTTTACCCTTCATACTCCATTGATTTCAGAGTTAAACAAAAAGTTATTTAGCTTCAACAATGGCGGTCTGCTAACAATGTCTATTAAGAATGACTCTAATCTGCCTGTCAGCCAGTGTCACTTATTAATTTTCTGACGACAATAGAGAGATGCCCTTCATAGACAGAGTGAGCCATTGTACACAACGGAATTAAAACCATGTTTCTGTACACTTAGCTTGACTGTAAAACAGGGCAAAGGGTTATTCCCAGTCGTACAGGTAGATTTGGCTTCCATACGGAGATGTGAGAGCAGCTCGGCTCTCATCCATATTCATCTGGTGAAATCTGGGACTGTGGCATATGGTTGGTACTCCTGTACACCCCGCAGAACGAGAGAGACAAGTTCAAAATTGGATTTAACACTCCAATTCCCCATTGACCTCATGGGCTGACACAATTACTATCCTGGAGGTGTATCAGGCAGGTCTAATCTTATTACAATAGCTGCGATCCACACGTGACGCTTCCACACACAGATCTGTCCCAGCCTGGACTTTTTCCAGCCTAAAGAAATAGCAGCTTTCCCCCCAGTGCTGAAGTGTTTTACAAGAATAGTTGATGATGTTTGCCATTTTTGCATATGTTTAAACCTTTTTTGAACATCAGCCTGGTTTGTTAGGTGACAGCGATAGTTTGTGAGTGTTTTATGGCACATTGTGGGTCAGCATGTGATCTGTGAGCATATAAATGCAAATTTTGGCCGATACCGATAACCAATAATTCTTTATACTTGAAATCCGGGCCGGGAGAATTAATTCTAAAACCCGGAAATGAGTTTTAACGAGCATCCGGTTCCATCGTCCTGAAGTCGATGGGGTTTTTTTAATGGGTTTTTGTAGGGGTACACCGTTATGAAAATTTTGGCCGATACCGATAACCGATAATTCTTTATATTTGAAATCCGGGCCAGGAGAATTAATTCTAAAACCCGGAAATAAGTTTTAACGAGCATCCAGTTCCATCGTCCTGAAGTCGATGGGGTTTTTTTTAATGGGTTTTTGTAGGGGTACACCATTATGAAAATTTTGGCCGATACCGATAACCGATAATTCTTTATATTTGAAAGCCGATGGCCGCTATATTGGCTGATAAATCTAACAATGCACACCTGAAGAGTCTCAGCTGAAGGAAATAATCCATTATTTAGGCTTTAATATAACAATAACATTACAAATGAACATATATCAGCCAATACCGATATGGTGGCCAATATATCATGCATCCCTAGGTTTTTGGTTAAAAGCCTGAAATAAGCTCTTGAACACAAGCTCAGGATATTTCACGGTTTATCTTCTCATTAGTCCACTTTTATAGCTCTGTTGTGTTTATACAAACTGTTCTAAGTCAAACTTTCCAAAAAGTTGTCAGAAGGTTAGAGGTGGTGATGTTTAAGTCATGTGACTGCGCACACAGAAGAAAAGGTTCTATATAGAACCTTAAAGGGTTCCTTCAGGTGCTTTATGTATAGAACCTTTTAGGGGTTCCCATCACCTCTTTATGAATTTAGTTTTAATTAACTAATTTTGTTCTATTATTTCATTTTTAATTTTAATAAAATGTTATGAATAAAATGGCTCGTAAACACTTTATCACTAGAAAAAAAAGAAAAAAAGAAATAACCATGAAAGTATTATGCAATTATTTAAGACAATTCTCCTAACCTTTTTGGCATAAAGAGGACTTATTATGCCCCCCGTCATATAAGTCTCTGGTGTCTCCAGAATGTGTCTGTGAAGTTTCAGCTCAAAATACCCCACAGATCATTTATTATAGCTTGTTAAATTTGCCCCTATTTGGGTGTGAGCAAAAACACGCCGTTTTTGTGTGTGTCCCTTTAAATGCAAATCAGCTGCTGCTCCCGCCCCCTTTCCAGAAGAGGGCGGAGCTTTAACAGCTCAACAACAACAAAGCTGGAGAATCTCACGCAGCCAAAATGAGGATTGTCAGTAACGGTGTTCAGCCTTACATTGTTCAAACCGGAGTCGACACTGATGGAGAGACTCAGGAAGAAGTTACAACTTTTAGACGTTTCTGAATGGTTAGTGGATAAATTTATGTAGTTGCTGTGGAGTTGATTCAACTCATCCACTAGCATGTGCCGTCATGTTAATCTTTTGTGCAAATCCAGCGTTGAATTGACCCTCGTTTGTGAAGCAGTCCGGCGTAAAATGACGGCATGACAACAACACTCTACTACTACAACCCAACATGGCCCCGCCCCCTTTGTTGTGTGTTCTCAGGGGCGGGGTTTATGTAAATTTTAGGGTTTGTGATGTCACCAACCCAGGAAGAAGCTCGTTGTAGTCCCTACCAGAGATTTATTGTAGTCAAATTCTTTAAAAGAAAATATCTCTCTTTGCATTGAACTTTGAGCGTCGTAACTTTGCAGATGTTGTTTATGCTCAAACAGCAACATTACACACTAACTGAAGCTAAAAAAGTGAAATCATAATCAAGGACCCCTTTAGAACCCTAAAGTTCTATATTGAACTGCATCAAACATTTATAACCTAACTTTAGCTTTTTACTTTTGGCGATTGTGTTTAGGCCTCAGAATTCATAAAAAATGGTGGTTATTTGTGAAGATTATCTTGATAAAGCAATAATCCAAGCGAGCCAACAGAAAAATCCTATTGGCTTTTCATCAAGTGAACCTAACTTCAGGTTTGGCCTAAAATATTGCATCATCCCTGCAGCGCTCTATATGAATGCAAAGATGTGTCAGAACATAAATCATAACACAATGCAAGTCTGCGCCTGCATACACACAGTACATAAAGCAATGGATACTGTATAGCAAATGTCAACTGTTGAATTTTTTTTTATTTCATCACAAAATGTAGCAATATTATCACCCAGCTCTTTATATAAATTTGGGTATAAGTATGTCCAACTTTATCCACATACATACTGTACATTCACGTAAAGTGATCTATTACACTATATAGCAAATCTTGATTGCTTGTATCATTGCAAAATGTAACTATATTATTGCCCAACTCTAATCTGCTACATGTGAGTACAAGACATGAGGATATTAAGATATTATAAACATTACATCATGATTTTCTGTAAAGCTGCTTTGGAACAATGTGTATTGTGTAAAGCGCTATGCAAATACATTTGTCTTGATTTGACACTCTTTATTATGATTATAAAATAATAACACAAATGGAAGTATGGAAATGATACAGACCAAACACAAGACTGTAATTAAATATGAAAGTAGCTCAAGGTATATCAGGCCAGTGATTTGTAAGCACCTTTAGTCTTGTGTAAGAATAATTCTTTGGGTGTGTTTCTCTGCTGATTAAGAGCTCGGGATGTTTCCCTCTTGCCGTCTGTCCCAGCTGGGCCGAGGTGAGCGCGGGGAGGCAGGTATCAGTGCTGACAGATCGCACTGTTAATTGCTAATTGTGTCTCTCATTAGGCGCAGGGGTGACAGGTGTTGTTAGTGTGTTGTGAGTTTTTCTGCTCTCTCTCATGACTTGTGCTGGTTCCCCAGCGCTTTACTGCAGATCGAAGCGCTAATGGCTCCCCAGAGATATCCCATCAGCCCCTTGGCACAACGCACCGAGGGTTCAGCGTTTGATACTGTGTTGCAGTCGCTCTGGAATTCCCAGCGGAACGGGATTCGCTGTCTATCTCTGCCTCCTGCTCTCAGGTTATATGGAGAAGTCATTCTGTTTATCCAGTCAGATGGGCTGAGCGGAGTATCTAATATCAGGCCTTTGTGGATGAAATGTGGTTCCCCAAAGGTCTGGAAAACAGTGATTAATAGGGAGCTTTTGTTCCATCAGTTACGCTGGGTCAAATGTCATGCATTTAGAGTGTTTCAGTTCAATTGTGGGTGTATGAATGGCAACAGTGATCTTTTTAGATATTTTCATTTATTTGAAACCGGAAAGTGAAAACAAAAAGTTCTCTCATATTTAAACACGTGCGATTCAACTTATGTGATACAAAACTATAAAATATTCACACCAAAACTATTCATACAGAGTCCAATGCTGAATTTTTATCCAATCTCAGAATAAAAGAACAACTCTTCATCACAGTATGATATTTTGTAACACTTTTAAAATGCTGTTTTAAAACCACTGAAACTCCCTGCTCACTTTGTTTCCCTTTTAAATAGAAAAAATAAATATTTACAAACTTTTTTTTGCATGTAAACAGTACAATACTGGATTTATGCTATTCTCTGACTTAATTGTTCATCATCTGTACGATTAAAAAAATAACCTAGGCTCCCAAGAAATAATATTTAAAAAAAATATATATATACATATATATATTTCTTTTTTTTTTTTTTTTTTTTTTAAGCTAAAAATTGCAAATCGTTGTGACTAGGCCCTGAAATTGCATGCATGATGAAATATTATTTTTATTTTCTGCTCGTTCAGTTTCCTACTGAAGCTTGCTTCCGCCACGGGATAATAAAAAAAAAAATAATGATAATAAAATTGTAACTTTTTAATCTCACAATTCTGACTTTTTTTTTCTCGCAATTGTAAGTTTTTACCTCACAGTTTTTTCAATTTACTATTTCGTTCCCTCGATTCATAAATCATGCGCATGATTTAGCAAATTGAGGAAACAAAATCATGCGCATGATTTACAAAAATCAAGGGGATGAAATAGTAAATCGCGCACAATTTAGCAAATCAAGGGAACGAATTAGTAAATTGTGCGCATGATTTAGCAAATCGAGAGAATGAAATAGTAAAACGCGCGCACAATTTTGCAAATCAAGGAACGAAATAGTAAATCTTCCACACAATTTAGCAAATCGAGGGAACGAATTAGTAAATTGTGCGCATGATTTAGCAAATTGAGGGAGCAGATTAGTAAATCATGCGCATAGTTTACAAAAATCAAGGGGATGAAATAGTAAATCGTTCGCACAATTTAGCAAATCGAGGGAACGAATTAGTAAATTGTGCGCATGATTTAGCAAATCGAGAGAATGAAATAGTAAAATGCGTGCACAATTTTGCAAATCAAGGAACGAAATAGTAAATCTTCCGCACAATTTAGCAAATCGAGGGAACGAATTAGTAAATCTTCTGCACGATTTAGCAAATCAAGGAACAAAATAGTAAATCGTGCACACGATTTAGCAAATCAAGGAACAAAATAGTAAATTGTGCACATGATTTAGCAAATTGAGGGAATGAAATAGTAAATTGTGTGAATGATTTAGCAAATCGAGGGAAGGAAATAGTAAATCATCCATGCGATTTAGCAAATCGAGGGAACAAAATAGAAAATTGTGCACAATTTAGCAAATCAAGGGAACGAAATAGTAAATCGTCCACACAAATTAGCAAAGCAAGGAAACGAAATGGTAAATCGGGCACACAATTTAGCAAATCAAGGAACAAATAGTAAATCGCGCGCATGATTTAGCAAATCGAGGGAACGAAATAGTAAATCGCGCGCACAGTTTACTTTTTTCTTTTATTTTCTTGCATGTCATGTGTGGGGCTTCGTAGACTTGGGATATAAACTCGCAATTCTGAGAAAAAATGTAAGAATTGTGAGTTATAAAGTCTAAACTGCAACATATAAAAGGTCGCAATTACCTTTTTTATTTTTTATTCTGTGGCAGAAACAAGCTTCCATAGTTTCCTCCATAATAGAAAACGTAAATATTTGTAAATGGAATATGCAAATGTTTCTGAAAAAGTTTAGACAACTGAAATGATATCCAAAGTTAGTTTGATGTTTTTTGCAATAAATTTGAACTTGGCATGAACAGGCCTCCAGCACTGACTGAGGTTCTCTGGTCACTCAGTTTCCTCCCTAATAGAAAAGTAAATGCAATGATGATTGTTTTCATGATTGATAATTATTGTTATGTCTCAAGTGCTGATGTCCCTGTTTACCTTGCTGAAAATCTCTCTCTGGTGAGCCGTGTTGTCACCGGCTACTAATTACAGCCTGAGGCGCTGCAGTTCAGAGTCTCCCCAGACCAACTCGACCCTGCAGTCCTGCTCTCTGATATTACTCCTCTCCCTCTCTGTGGACATTAACTCATCTCGCTGCTGAATATTAACACCAGTATTAATAGGCTAGCCCACCTGGCGTCAGATGCGGAGGCTCTCTGTATATTAGCAGAGGGTCTGTGGAGGGAGGACCGCTGGTAATAACTCCCCTGTCGCCGGCTCGCTAATGAAGCAGTCCCGCCGCGGGACCCGTATGCTGCCGGATTCAGCTCCAGGGACACAGACCATCCTGCAGGAGTCCTTTGAGTGAGAGTTTGAAACTCTCCTTTGGGAGAAATAACGCCATCTTTCGAGTTTTGTTTCCAGTCAGGAGAAAAGAAACAGAAATGTAGGCCTATTGTTAGAATTATTATCATCAATGTTATTGCTTTTAGTGTT